>JARQOC010000011.1:208030446-208044583 GCA_033576535.1 Allobates femoralis | reverse complement strand
ACTCACCTGGAATCCCCTCCCCTAACTTTAAATAGCCTTCCCTCTCCTCTGTCAGGTGCTGCTGATAGCTATGTGCTCTAGGTCTTGGTGCTGTGCTGATGCTTAGCTGCTGGGCTAAAGTCTTTCCTTAGGAGAAGCTGTGATTCCTGACCCGTGGGTGGCGGTAGGGGCCCTCAGCCTAGGGCTAATCAGGAGTTTTAGGGTACACGGTGGCGGCTCGGAACTCCTCACCACCAGAGGTACCTCCGAGATCAGGGCGAGCCAGGGACCCTAGCATCAGGGTCAGATTAGACTCTCCTGACTCCCTTTTGCCCAATTCACTTAAGGCCATGTTACACACAGATATCTGTGACCAACTTCTGAACAGATCTCTGGTTGCAGTGAAATCATGGACACATTGTTCCATTTTGTGGCTGTGTACAAATGTAACAATGTGTCCATGATTTCACTGCAACCAGAGATCTGTTCAGAAGTTGGTCACAGATATCTGTGTGTGTAACGTGGCCTTTACCTGTTATCTGATTCCCTTACCTCCCAAGCGTGAAACCACCTTCTTAAAATTCAGCATAGGCGCTGCTGAAGGTGGCGTTTTTAGTTTCACACCCAAATCTGGTGACAGGTTCACTTTAAAATCTACACCGCAGGTGAATTTCCGCATTAACATTTTTCACATGGTGTGGACACCAGATTTGTTAAAATATCATCCCCATTCCTGCTACTGTGATGCGCGGCTGATCTCCCTCCTGCAGATCCGGATAGTAAATATGCAGCACTTCCACTCCATACCATTGTAGTTTATTGAATACATATTTTTTTTTACATGAAGATTCCTTCTCATATTGATTGTTGTTTTTCACCAGGTAAAATGGTAGAAGACTTCTGGGGTCCATCTAAGAAAGTCCTTGGAGATTTGAGGTTTCTAGACAGTTTAAAAGCATTTGATAAGGATAATATTAATCCTGTAATTATGAAAAGAATCAGAGAAAAATTCATCAACAATGAGGACTTCCAACCTTCTGTCATTAAGAATGTGTCTTCCGCTTGTGAAGGTTTGTGTAAGTGGGTCAGAGCCATGGAAGTGTATGATCGTGTTGCAAAAGTGGTTGCTCCAAAACGTGAACGGCTAAAAGAAGCAGAGGCGAAATTAGCGGTCCAGATGAAGGAGCTGAACACAAAGCGAGCAGAGCTAAAAGCCGTGGAAGACCGCTTACAAGCTCTGAACGATGACCTGCAAGCTATGAATGAAAAGAAGGCAGAGCTAGAGAAGAATATAGAGATATGTTCACAGAAGCTTGTACGTGCAGAGAAACTAATCAGTGGCCTTGGAGGAGAGAAAGATAGATGGACAGAAGCTGCTCGATTATTAGGTGCAAAGTATACAAATCTCACTGGTGATGTCCTTTTGTCCTCCGGTACTGTTGCCTACCTTGGGGCCTTCACAGTAGACTACCGGCAACAATGTCAAAGCAGATGGCTTTTATTATGCAAAGAAAAGAAAATCCCAAGCTCAAATGACTTCAGCTTGAGTACCACTCTTGGCGACCCAGTCAAAATCCGTGCTTGGCAAATTGCTGGTCTACCGGTTGATTCATTCTCAATAGACAATGGTATAATTGTTTCAAATTCCAGGCGATGGGCAGTGATGATCGATCCTCAAGGACAGGCCAACAAGTGGATTAAGAATATGGAAAAAAACAGTAAACTTTCGGTCATCAAGTTGTCAGACTCAAACTATACAAGAAGTTTAGAAAATGCTATACAGTTTGGTTACCCGGTGTTGATTGAAAATATCGGAGAAGAAATAGATGCCATCTTGGAACCATTATTACTAAAACAAACATTTAAGCAACAAGGGGTAGAATATATTCGACTTGGTGAAAATATTATAGAGTATTCCAAAGATTTCAGAATGTATATGACTACTCGGTTAAGAAATCCACATTATCTCCCAGAAGTAGCAGTGAAGGTTTGTCTTCTGAATTTTATGATCACGCCGTTGGGTCTTCAAGACCAGCTTCTTGGCATAGTAGCAGCAAAGGAAAAACCAGAACTAGAGGACAAAAAGAACCAACTCATCATCGAAAGTGCTACCAACAAGAAACAACTGAAGGAGATTGAAGACAAAATTTTAGAAGTTCTTTCCTCCTCAAAAGGAAACATCTTAGAAGATGAAACTGCCATCAAAGTGTTGTCTTCATCCAAACTTCTGTCCGAAGAAATTTCAGAGAAGCAGCAGATTGCCACTGCAACCGAAAAGGAAATTGATGACACCCGAATGGGATACAAGCCCGTGGCTATTCATTCATCCATTGTATTTTTCTGCATTACGGATTTGGCTAACATTGAACCAATGTACCAGTATTCTCTGACCTGGTTCATTAACCTCTACGTACACTCCCTCGCCCATAGTGACAAAAGTGATGACCTTCAGACCAGAATATCGAATATAATACATCATTTTACTAAAAGCATCTACAACAATGTGTGCCGGTCTTTGTTTGAGAAGGACAAGCTCTTGTTCTCACTTCTTCTAACCATAGGTATTATGAAAGGAGCCAATAAAATAGATGATGAAATCTGGCGCTTCCTCCTGACCGGTGGAATAGCCCTTGACAACCCTTACCCTAATCCTGCCGCTGAGTGGCTCTCGGATAAATCTTGGTCTGAAATTGTACGCGCTTCCAACCTTCAACCACTCAATGGCTTTATGGACCACGTTCAAAGCAATGTTTTAAAATGGAAGAGGATCTATGACTCTGTTAGACCCCAAGGTGAAATCTTTCCAGATGAATGGCAGACATTAACCGGAATGAATCGCATGGTTATTCTCAGATGTCTTCGTCCTGATAAAATGGTCCCTGCAGTGCAGGAATTCATTGCAGAAAATATGGGGAAGACATATATCGAACCTCCAACGTTTGACCTTGTGGGAAGTTATAATGATTCCAACTGTTGTGCACCATTGATTTTTGTACTTTCTCCTGGAGCCGACCCTATGGCAGGTAAAAATAATTATCATCTTAACTTACTTAAGTCTTAGTTCAATCAAACCTCTTTTCTACTGCTTTCTACATAAACATTAATTCTACCAAACAGGAGTACACCTTGCTATGACATGTGCTGTCATAGCAAGGTAAATTTGACTATATTCTGCAATTATACTTTATTTAACTATAGCACCATCTCAATTTATAAGGCTGTGTTCACACGAGGTTTGACTTGTAGCGTTGGTCCCATTTGAGGTTAAGATACAAGGATAAAAATGGAGGGGCGCTCCTGATTGATACCTGGCGGTCTAGTGGAGGGGGAAGTAATTTACTGACCTCCATCGGTTGTGCACCCTTGTAGACCTTCGGTGTATATCGCACACTGCACGAATTACCGGCCGAATGAGTGCAGCGGGTCACATGGGTCCTGGCATCATCCATGGCGTCCTTGTTAGGGAAATTACTGCTCGCTGCTTCACTGCAGCACCAGCCGCCTGACTCTAGGAGTCAGAGTACGACTGGAAGAAAGAAGGATTGCTATCTAATAGGACACCGGACAGCAGGGGGCAGATGAGGCGAAAATCTTTAGCATTAATGTTTATTGTTTAAAATATAGACATCACAATGCGTTTCGGCAGGTCACCGCCTTCATCAGGTTTCCTCGATCTTGCTGCTATCCGGACCCCTATTAGACCACAATCTTTCTTTTTTCTGGCATTTGAGGTTAAGGGCACATTAAGTTAACATACACCACAAATGTAGTGTGAACTGTGCCTGCATTAGGATAGAGGACATATGGTATATGAAGGATAAATATCAGCACCCTAAAAAAAAACCAACTCTCGAGCATATCTCAAAAAGACACTTTTTACATAAGTCACCCTTACGGTATGTAAATTTTTGGTCAAAAAACTTATACTAAATCTGGCAATATACTATAAGTAAAGTTATCCAAATCCACCAATTTTGGAAAGACTGCCTGACAATCTACTATGTTATAAAACAGCACAATTGTCCCCAAAAAGTAAGACTTGAGGGAACTATCTAACATTTTGGATTGTAAGATGCCCAATCCTCTATTCTCACGGGAGATGAACTGCTGCCAGAAGAGCTTTGTTCTGGCTCGTCTCGCTTTCAAAGGAGTTGGCCAACCATAAATACCAGTATTGATTATCTATTCACTCATATCATTGGCAGTGAGACATCTTCCTGTCCATAGCTCACTGCAGAGATTGCAAAACAATGTAAACTTATCTGGAATCTGTCACCAGGTTTTAGCATGATGTAGGGGAAGAGACCCTGTTTCTAGCCAATGTGTCACCTACTTTGCAACTTGCTGAAGTTTTAATTAAAAGTTGTTTTATCTGCTACAGATCTACCAGTTCTCTGAATGCTGACCTTTGTGTAACCTCATCTACACCACTGATTGACAGATTTATGCCTATACACAGTGTACACCGAAAGCTGCCAATCAGTGGTGTCGAGGTTATATAAGTACTCCTAACTATGGTGGACTACTATGAAGGCCTACTTGCGATTGTTTTATCTGCTGTTGATCTAGCAGTCCTCTGATATTTTTGCGTGGTATAAACCTAAACACACCAACACTGTGCATAGCCAGAAAGCTGCCGGTGCGTGGTGGGGCGGGGTTATACAGGGCTCATGAATATAGAGTATTGCATGGCAGCAGGTTTACTAGTCCTCCAGTGATAATCTCCCGCTGATAAAAATGTGATTTTATAAAAACTAAATTAATCAAACCAGTAAGTGACACGTCACTGGAATCAGAGCCTCTGTCTCTACATTATGCTGGTGTCTGATTAGGTTGGAAACCACAATGTCAAACTTCCTTTAAAGGAATTTTCTGGGTTCAGTGTAAATCTCTGCAGTCACTCCCTATAACTGTTGAAAATATTTATTTGCATCATGTTTGTTAAATTAGGAGGTACCTAGCAATGGAGGGTGTTTGAATATTAATTGTAACCGGTCATCCTTGTGTAGGATATGGGGACGTTTATTAGCAGTTTTCACCTTATCCTACACAAGAATGACCAGTTAAAATTAATTTTCGAGACCCTCCCTTGCTGTGCTACAGGCAACATCCTAATTTAAGAAACATCATGATCCAAAAAAAGAACATTTTACCTGGGTAACATGGTACCAAACCTTTTTCTTCTTTAAACTCTATGATTGCAAACTGTTGAATCTTGACAGTGTGCAATGTGCACACTGTCAGGTGTCTCGTCTATTCATGTGACTGCAAATATCATCATTGTAAATTACTACAGAATATGAGGGTCGTTCATTAAAGATTTCTGCTGACTTCTATCTATCACAGGACACTGAAACTGCACTTGTGTAATGATAGAAGTCTCTATAGTTTACTTGCCAATTTGCAACTCTGAACTGATAACGGCCTTTCTTTTACAGGTGAAGTGGTGAGGTGTGATAATGGACACAGGGGAATACAAAGGAGTCATCAAGTTCCTTTACTTGAAAGGCTGCACACCAAGGGAGACATTCGATGAGATGAACGAGGTTTATGGTGATGATTTCCCATTGTATACTGTAGTCAAAAACTGGCATCATTATTTCAAATGTGGTCGAGCTCCAATTCCAGGGCAACCCCATTCCGCTATCGAAGAACAGACCTTTTAAGTAAAGGAACTTGATGACTGCTGTGTATTCCAATGGGTCCATTACCCACTTCACACCACTTCAGCACCTGTAAAAGAAAGGCTGTTCTCAGTTCAGAGTTGTAAATTGGAACGTAACCGATAGTCTTATATAGTATACATGTACAGTTTGTGTCCTGCGATAAATAGAAGTGGGTATTGAAAAATCTAATGAATGCTCCTCATAGGTTAGCGCTATACATATAAGATTATTCATTACTTTTATTGCTTCTGTTAATGTCTTTTTGAGAGCAGTCTATGAGAAGCTAGTCGTCACCATGCAGATCACATACCTGCGTTCACGTGAATACCCGCATAAGATGGAAATAAAGGGGAGTCCTGACATCGGTGCAATGTGCACACTGTCAAGATTTGACAATCTGCAGTCGCCCACAGGGACTGCAGAAATATATGTGGAGCTCAGAAAACCCCTTTTTGTATGGACATCATGGTCCAGTAATGGAAGCTCAGATGAAAGAGATCTGCACATTTTTTCGGGGGTCATATATCACAGATTGTGATATTCAATATTAACTTGATGCACATATAAAAGTGTAATGGCAGAGGAAAAACACCCAGTCCATATTTTTTTTTATATTTTTTGCAAAACTTTAATTCTTTATTTTGTTTAATACTTTTTCTCATCTAATCCTTCTCCTTCCTTTTGAAGATATTCATGGTCGTATAGGTATATGTCCATGCTCATAGTTTGTATAACAGACTATGTCATTTTACATCTTGCCACCACCTACCCTGGATCATAGCACTATCTATAGACCACTTTATGGCCAATTATTAACACAAGTGGTTTACTTTTCTTTGCATAATAGTTCTTTAGAAAAAGATACCAATTGTTGAGATAGAACAACCTGCCCTGTGTCTTGTGAATGAATTCCTGGAACGGAAAGGCAGGTGAAACGCGGCGTTAATAGAAATGTTGTTCCATTATTGCTACATAAATTAGATTTGTGCTTCTATTCATATTACAGAAGACTGAGCTGCCCTTGTTCTGCTTGTACAACAAGCAGGTTGTCATTACTTGGAGGCATTTCAGATATACCAGAGCGTAAATCCCTGTAATCCTGTAATTAATATTTGTATTGTTTGCTAAAAGAACATATATCTGAAGAACAGCTACTCGATTAAGCCCATATGTGGATATTATTTTAAAGAGACTCTATTACCAGATTTTACTAACAAAGACCCTGATTCCAGTGTTGTCACTTACTGAGCTTCTTGCTGTAGTTTTGATACAATCACAGTTTTATCTTTTGCAGCTCTACTAGTGATGAGCTCCTGCTAAGTAGTCCTCCATATTCATGAAATCTAGCTAGCTCCATCTACAACCACTGATTGACACCTTCTGCCTATGCACAGTGTAAGCAGAAAGCTGACGGTCTATGGTGTGGACAGTTGATAAGCGTCAACTACAGAAAGAAGCCCAGAGATGACCCAGTGCTGGAATCAGGGCCTCTGTCGCTATTTTATACCGACCAGAGATTGGCAGGTATAGACGAGGTGGTAGACTCCCTTTAAGGACCCACCCTTCATCTATGAAGAATGTACATGATCATTTTGATCTAGTAGGGTATTCATGATTTTCCCTATAAGTACACTTAAAGGGAACCTGTCAGGGGATTCTAGCTGCCAAAACTAGTGGAAGCATGAATCAGAGCTTAGCTGCATGATGGCAGGTGTCTCACTCTCTGATATGCACAGGCATATCAGAAGAAAAATTAATGTAGATCCAGAGCCGTGGTCCATGGCAAGAGATTAGACTAGTCCAACACCCCCCCCCCTCCTCCCAGAGGTGATTGACAGCTTTCTCCCCATATTCTGGGTGCAATGAGTACTACGGGTGTATTTATGTATGAAGCAATGCTGGGAGAACTGGCGAGAGCAAATAGGGTCTTACCCAAATAAAGGAAACTCGAAGAACTGCTGGGAAAGGCTCACTTTAGGAGATTGTGACAGTCGCAACCACTGGAGAAAGCTTAGAAGGGCTGCAGACCATATGTATACAGCATAATAGTGGATTGAAGATATAATTTGCGCCGTCGTGGAGAGACCAGAAAATCCAGATTATGTGAAGAGTTGATTTATTTTCCAACACGTTTCAAAGCCAGTAGGCTTTTTACCAGACTAAAGAGCCATAAACACACAGCAATGGAAGACATCCATATTTATGAGTACTGTGATAACACCCTCGGGGTTCGCCTTTGCCGGGCTCAAAGGGCACGTATGTTTCGTGTGTCACTCAGTCCAACAGCAGAGACTTAGAGGCCACTGGCCCGGGGCCAGATTTATTAAGGTGAAAGCAAACAAAACCGCAAATAAAAATCCTTGCCTGTCCGGCACTAACTAAACAGAATGCAACCTAACTGCAGACTGGAGGGCTTCTCCCTTCAGCCAAACCATATAACCAAAGATCAATGCTTTCACCACATGCGTCTCCATGCACAGTCAGGCCTTCTGTGTTCACAGACTGAGAGAGAGCCCCGCCCGACCTCCCAGACTCATTTTACCTACCCCAACCGCCTCCCACTAATTCATTAGCAGCCAGGTGATACTAACCAGGTTAGGTTGCATAGGACAGATACCTGGGTGAGATATACCTGCCCTCTTCCACTAATCCCACATGACTCTCACAGTACTGATGAGGAACCTTTTGAAGTTCAGGTTTGGGCGGTGCATACAAATGTTTTGGTGCACTGTGCATGACCCCAAACTTGAACCGACCCTCAATGGAAATCACTAACTGGCAGTTCAGCTCTTCGCCTACATACAACCAGCCATTAGTAACACACTTCCGGGGGTGGGAGGACGAAGATTTGTTTTTGTTTTGTTTTTTTTCTAAATTAATTTTGAACACATGCTACACCCAAAAACTGTGCTTATAATCCCAATGTGAACCAATGAAACATTGCACGCGGCTCGCACTGGCCAAGCACCAACTGTACCCGACCACAGCGATGCTCGCTCCAGTGCTTTGAAAACATAAAGAACCTGAACTCTGAGCCTGAACAAGTCTGCTCAACATCGGGAAGTTCAGCGATCCAAACCGGACCAAACTTTTAAAGGTTTGCTCATCTCTGAGGCATTTTAATCTGTTAAGAAGCCTGTTGGCTTTGAAACTCGTTGGAAAATCAGCTTTACACACCATCTAGATCTTCTGGTCTCTCCACAGTAGTGTGAATTATTTACTCTTTCTTCGTTCCACATGCTTTATTTCTGTATGAGAGTTTCCTATATCCAGAGGGTGTGTTGTCTATTCGTTTTTGTCTATACGTGCTGTTTTATATATTTGTTGTCTCTCATCTAATGTGATGTACGTTCTTTGATGGAGTCAGAATATGCATTCGAGGTCCCTACAGTATGTTGGGTTGCCTCCACTGTCCTAATAGTAAGTAGCTCAAAACATAACTTAAACTGGGTTTCTCTTCTGCTGGACCTCTGTAGTCCTGTTCTAGTATGGATAATTAATGTGTACCACAATATAAAGTCCAATAGAGACCAATCTAAAGTTTTCAAGGGTCAACCTCTTTTTAGGCTGCTATCAGATGGGTGGCGGTGGAGTTATACCCACATAATCAGGGCTACATAGCAAAGCTGTGGAGTCGGTAAGCCAAACCTCTGTCTTCAACTACGACTCCTCAATTTCCCTGAATCCACGACTCCGACTGCCTCATATATGGCTCAGGTTTAAGTGATACATTTATTGTAGTACAATGTACTGCATTAAATACCCAATTTACTATATAATCGTCTAATTCTGTCTGTTTGTTTGTCTGTAACAGAAATCCCGAGTCAGTGATTGGTCACGCCAGCCGCCCGCAACCAATCAGCGACAGGCACAGTCCGGCCACGAATTGGGTCGGGATTTGAACCACGCTTCGCTAATTGGTCGCGCCCAGCCGGCGACGACCAATCAGCGATATTGGCACGGGATTTAAACCCTGCTTCACTTATTGATCGCAGCCAGTGGAGCGGTGCTCGGCTTGGCGGGGGTTTTGAATCCCGACCGCCATATTGTAATACCCATAACTTGGGTGTTCCAATATGGTGGTTGGGGCATTTCCACTGTGAGCAGCGGGAGATGACCGGCTGGCGCCAGTCATCTCCCGGCTGCGTCGCGGCGGACCTCCGTGCGGGAGGAGATGACTCACGATCAGCGATGAACCCTGCAATCAGTGACAGGCGCAGTCCGACCGCGAAGTGGCGCAAGATTTGAACCACGCTTCGCTGATTGGTCGTGCCCGCACGGGCACGACCAATCAGCGATATTGGTGTGCAATTTAAACCCCACTTCGCGGATTGCTCGCGCCTGGCTGGCCGTGACCAATCTGTGATATTGGCGCGGAATTTAACCCCCACTCACAGCGTGACTAAAGCTTCATAAATAAACTACATACATACTCTAGAATACCCGATGCGTCAGAATCGGGCCACCATCTAGTTTGTTATATATTTTAGTAGCCTGAGTTTGGCCATTTTATACCAACTCCACCAAAATGGGCACTGACTCCACAACCCGGCTACATAGCCAATCTTAACATTGTCAGGTCGACTCCTTGGTTATATTACATGTCTGCAATATGTTTGCTGTTCTCAGGTTTATTAAAGTTTGCTGATGACCTTGGCATGGGAGGAGAAAACATCCAGACCATCTCACTGGGACAGGGCCAAGGGCCGATTGCAGCAAATATGATCAGTCAGGCCATTAAGGACGGGACCTGGGTGGTCCTTCAGAACTGTCACCTGGCCACAAGCTGGATGCCATCCCTGGAAAAGATATGCGAGGAAACAATTGTGCCTGAGAATACCAATGAGAAGTTCAGGTACGCCACTGCAGCGTGCGGCATACGGCGATTAGCTGGGGATGAGTAGACGTTTTCTTCCCTTTAGAACAATCTGCTGTAGGGTATCATCCATCATGTGCATGTCACCATTAGATTACTGATAACAGCATAAACAAGAAAACGGCAAAAGCTTCTCTCACAGCCGTCATACAAATCATCAGCGGGGGGAGATGAATGGAAATGGCAATGAGGAGACAGAACAAGCTAGAACATACATGATGGTTTATCCGTAGCTCTGTGCAGCCATAAATCACATTAGAGTCACTTTATCAAATTTTGGTTCTGCATTGAAAAATCAGGGGTCCCACATTCACCTTCACCGATGGGGGTACATCAGTATAAATTGACCTTTATCTGTGAATGATTTCACCAAGGATCTAAAGGGGATGTCACACGCGTCGATATCGCTGTCAATGTCGCTCATGCGTCACGGTTTTTCAGTCGCTCGAGCGACGTAAAAGTGACGCAGGAGCGACATTGAAGCGTGTGACCAAGCGATGCAACCAGCGACATGTCGCTGATCGCCGATCGCAGGTTTCACTGCCAGATGTAAAACCTGTCGCTCATCGCTCAGTAGACCTTGTGCATTGCTGCGTGTGACACTAAACTCAGCGACGTATTTTCTATTTTGACAACGTACAAGCGACTAAATAAAATCGCTCGCAAGATGGCAACATCACCGCATCGCTGGGTCATATTGACGCGTGTGACATCTTACCTGCGATAATTCCACATCGCTCAGGCGATTAATAATTTGTGACGCATGAGCGATATCGCGGGCGACATTGACACGTGTGACAGGCCCTTTAGGGATAACATTTCTCCTTATGGAGAGTGACATGTCAAGTCTGGCATGCCAGTATAAGGAGGCTTGAATGCCTGCAATGCTCTTCTAGGAACTTGAATATTCAAATTGCCTCTTTAAAAAGGACTTGAACTCAGCACTGCCTCTCCCCTTGCCAAATCAGATTTCATACTTTGCAATGATGAGGGTCAAACACCCCAAAACACGTGTCTGCAAATTGAGGGTCTGTCTCGTTAAAGGGTCGATATTGACGTTTAGGATTGCGACTTCCATTCGTGGTGCTAGAGTTCAACTCCTCATTGAAGAGGCACTTTGCATATCTGATTTAACTAATACACACATTTTGGGCCATTTTAAGCTCAGAACATCCTTTTTACAATGTATTCCAGCTATTTTTTCTCTAAGCAGTCAGTTTAGGTAGATCTGTATCTCTTGTTCCCCACAACCCCCTTTCTTCTGTCCTAACTATTTCTAACTAACACTCCCAATATACTTCTGCTATCTACCCTGCCCCTGTCAGCTGATCTCTCTGAGGCTCATGAATAGCTGTATTGTTGTTTAGCTTTGATCTTTCGGGCTGCAGACCGGAATTGGACCAACTGAGCAGGGCACATCATTTTGCGGATGACACAAGTTTGGGCACACATACCCAGATCAGACTTCACTCTCCTCTCAGCCCCCATCAGAGACGTGTCCTGCTCGTCTGGTCCAATTTCAGGTCTGAAACCCGGAAGATCAAAGTTAGAGCAACAATAAAGGTATTTATGAGCATCTTAGGCCCCTTTCACACTGGCATTTTTGACAAATTGCGGCAGATCCGGCAGATTTACCGCATCTGCCGCCTAATGGCCGCACTTGAGGCACACTTGCGGCAAGCCCCATGCATGTCTATGGGGCTTGTGGTTGGGTGCGGCAAGTGCGGTTCTGCCTGTTGCAGCACTTGCGGCCGCAAAAAAAAAAACGTGGTCAGCCCGATTGTTTTTCGCCGCTGCAAGTACCACATCTGCCGTAACCTGGCAGAACCGCACTTGCGCACCCGACCGCAAGCCCCATAGACAATGCATGGGGCGTGCCGCAAGTGCGGCCGTTAGATGGCAGATGCGATAGATCTGTCGCATTTTCAAAAAAACGCCAGTGTGAAAGGGGCCTTAGAGATAAGCTTCAACACCAGAGTGGGAAAGTGATAGTTGGCATAGTTAGGGCAAAAGAAAGGAAGTCATATTAGTGTGGGAAACCTCTTTAAGAGTAAAATGCACAGGTTTCAATTGAGATAAAGACACTTATTATAAATCAGCGGTACTCTGTTTTTTTTCCTCTTTATCTCTCTGCACCTCCATCCTTTCCCCTTAACATATCCATAGACTTCTATGAGCAGCTGTAATCAGACACCTCAGGGAAGCTGGCAGTGTGTTTTGTCTTAAGCAAGATAGATTTGAGCTGCATTTCTGAGTGAATGATGAGTTCAAAGGGAGGAGAAGTGGCTCATAAGTGGAGAAATAATCATATTTGTCTTTATATTATACATTTTCTTATTCCATTCATTTACCGGTAAAGCAGTTGTGGAATAGACTGTGACCATTTAAGTCATTTACATGCCTATATTTATGTGACTTGTTATAGGGACTCTGTTTTGAAAAATTCAGAGTAATTGTTGCAGACATTGAATATTCACATTAGTATACAGAAGCTCTGAGAAATGTTTAGAAATTTATGGAAATGTTGATATTTGGATGAAATGTCATTGCATTGTGGTGGAAACAATGTCGGACATTGACAGTTCCTGATGCAGTGTAACAATTCTTGTTTCAGGCTATGGCTGACTAGTTATCCTTCAGACAAGTTTCCAGTCAGCATACTCCAGAACGGCATCAAAATGACCAACGAACCCCCGAAGGGCCTTCGAGCAAATCTGCTGCGGTCATACCTGAATGACCCCATATCTGACCCGTTTTTTTCAGCAGCTGCCAGAAACCGGAGATGTGGCAGAAGCTCATGTTCGGACTCTGCTTCTTCCACGCTCTTGTTCAGGAACGACGCAATTTTGGCCCGTTAGGTAAGACTTTTATATGGTGCTGATATTAGGATACCAATACCCTTAAAAATGACCTAAAAACGAGAAAATGTTTGGCCCTATGTGGATTCTTTCCTTTATGCCCCTATAAAGCCTGGTCCCTTTCCATGCACCACCTTTTGCATTTAAAGAGGTTAAAATGTATCGCACTAAGGACATGGATGCTCAGTAGCGGGGCAGATGGGTTATATCGTGGTGGCGCCCCACAGAGATGTATCTAGGTTTTCTGGCACCCGGGGCAAGAGTTCAGTTTGGCGCCCCCCACCCAGTGGTCTCAGTAGATGTCATGTGACCAATCATCCATATGCACTTATAGGAACCAGCAAGAGCTGTTTCTGACAGTGAGTGTATTACACATTGTTAGGAGTGGGCTAAGGTGTTTAATATTATCATTAAAGGGCTTATCCAGGTTTGAGATGAAAGTCTAGTTGACTGCAGGCCTCCGAATTCTGATGGCGCGTGCACTGCACACTTTTAGGATTCTCCAATGTCAATGGTAAGATTGAACAGTCATGTTAACACAAGTATGCATTTATATACTTCTGGTCACATTCATTTAATTGATCGGAGCCTCGCTTGTCTAGTCAGCATGTGACTGCATGTATGTAAATTGCATACCTATGGTTACGTGACCTTCCACTCTCACCGCCGGCACCAGACAATCCTGACAGCAGGCAGTGTGCGCTCTGTGAGAATTCAGGAGTCTGCAGTCACATAGAGACACATAGAGTGACTGCAGA
>JARQOC010000011.1:207986127-208030346 GCA_033576535.1 Allobates femoralis | reverse complement strand
CTGCATGCTATTTCATTTCTGCATGCGTTTTTTTTAGGCCCATGCTTTTTTCCATGCGTTTTTGAATCAGCACCCAAAAAAAGTGCATGAACTATTTTTTGGTGACGATTTAAAAACGCATGTGTTTTTTAACATGGGCCCCTATGGAAAACGCATGCATGACACTTTAGGCATGCGTTTTTTTGCATGGGGGCCTATGGGTGCATTTTTACATGCATTTTTAAAAATGCAGGTCTCCAAAAAAGCATGTAAAATCTGCAAGTGTGACCCTAGCCTTATTTCAGTAATTCAATACAAAAAGTGAAACACGTATTATATAGTCATTACACACAGAGTGATCCATTTCAAGTGTTTATCTCTGTAAATGTTGATGATTATGGCTTACAGCCAATGAAAACCCAAAGGTCATTATCTCAGAAAATTAAAGTAGGGAGGATGAAGGGTCTGAGAGATAAAATATGACCTAAATAGGTATCAGAGGCTTCACCTTGTGTGGTTGTGAGAGTCACAACCACTATAAAAGCAGATCACGGCTGCTGCAGTCCCCAGTGTGGTGCATATGGAGTAGGGAGGATGAAGAGTTAAAAACCACGCTGCCGTATTCCACGAGACATCAAAGGGTGATTATAATATTGATTTATTAGTCAAGACGTTTCAGGGCTCCCTGGCCCCTTCCTCAGGACAAATCAATATCATATTGCCATGTTTCAGGGCGTTTCAGAGAGCCCTAAATGTGTTCACTAATAAATTAATATTATATTCACCCTTTGATGTCTCGCGGTTTTTAACCCTTCATCCTCCCTACTCTATCTGCACCACGTTGGGGACTGCAGCAGCCGTGATCTGCTTTTATAGTGGTTGTGACTCTCACAACCACACAAGGTGAAGCCTCTGATACCTATTTACGTCATATTTTATCTCTCAGACCCTTCATCCTCCCTACTGTCATTTTCTGAGATAATGACCTTTGGGTTTTCATTGGCTGTAAGCCATAATCATCAACATTTACATAAATACTTGAAATAGATCAGTCTGTTTGTAATGACTCTATGTATGTGTTTCACTTTGGCCCAGTGCACATCTATGAACCCCTGCGTTTGCCTGCTTTACGCTATCGCAGGTGCAAGTGCAGGTGCTAGCAGAGGCAAGTGCAGGCAAGCGAATTGGCACAAAGATGCAGAGCCCTTGCGCTCGCCCCGCCATTACCTGCTATTGGCGAGCACACGAGTCCGCATCCCGGAAGCACAAGTGTGACCGGGCCGGTGTCACAGTGCATGGCAGCGTGAGCTCAAGGGCTCTGCATCTATGTGTGAAAGCACTTGCCTGCACTTGCTTCTGCTAGCGCCTGCACTAGCGCAAAACAGGCAAACGCTCGGGCACATAAATGAAAAAGGCCCTTTTTGTATTTCATTACTAAAATATATTAACTTTTTGATGATATTGTAATTCATTGGGATCCTCCTGTATTTGTTTTCAGACGCCTTCTTGCAACACGTCCAGACAATCCGATCCGGTCTCCCTGGTGCGTTGCTTACGTACCGAGCTGTACAAAACGCTCCACCTGGCAGGTCATGGTATATTCCTTGCAATGTTCCTGTCCTGACTCCTGTATAATGGTGTATACAGGAGGACGCCAGCCTCTCTTCAACACCAGCTCCTAACAAATGAAGAAGGATGGTAACAAAAGGAACACCATAGCAATTTATCACACTTAACAAGAACACAAACATCTTTATAGCTTGTTTCACAACGGCTTATGCTAGATTGGAGCTTTATTCTCTGCTTAGACAGGCTTCAGGAAAGGTGTTTATATCACGATACCGATTCTGTGATTTTTGTGCATAGAGAAGGTGAGTGGAGTCCTCCTTTAGGTGATTACTTGGGGGAATTGACCAGTGAGATACCTGATGACACTTACATCACTGAATTTGTATCTGCCGGTCCAAAAACCTACGGATACAAGCTCAACACGGGAAAAACGGTCTTGAAGGTGAAAGGGATAACAGTAAATGTTGGTAACGCTCAATCTATTAATTTCAACAGCCTAAAAGATCTTGTTCTGGACTACCCGCGTAATTCCGATTCTGAAACACAGAAACGTATTGTCGTTGAGCAGCCCGGCATTGTGAAAAATAAAAAGTTTTGGTCCATTGAAACAAGGCCATTGCGCAAAACCCAAAAGTGTGACGATTTTACCACCGTACCATTTGGGTATTAATTGTATTGTGATGGACCCGCGTCTGCAACACCCATGCTCCTGCATTCTAGCAGGACCATCTAATTCTGGAAAAAGCTACTTTGTAAAACAATTGTTACATAATATAGACACTCATTTTTCTCATAAACCCGATAATACTGTTTGGTTTTATTCCTGTTGGCAGAAACTATATGATGAAATCTCTTTCTTTTCCTTTCATCAGATTTGTGGAGGGTCTGGCACATGTGTTGCACATTGGCTGTTTTTAATCAGATGTTTATGTTTGGAAAGTAAAGATACCAGACGTATGAGGCGAGTTGTGTGAGGTGATTTGTGCACATCTGTGTCTGTCTGTGTGGTGTGTGTATGTGTGTGTCCCTGTGGGTGAGTGCATGTGTCCCTATAGGGTGGCTATGTGTGTGTGTCCCTGTGGGGGGGATGGTCTGTGTGGTGTGTGTGTGTGTGTCTCTTTGTGGTGTGTGTGTCCCTGTGGGGTGAGTGCATGTGTCGCTAGAGGGTGTGTGTGTCCCCGTGGGTGTGTGCGTGTGTCTCCGTGTTGTGTGTCTCTTTGTGGTGTGTGTGTTTGTTCGGGTGCGTGGTGAGTATCCAATGTTGGGGCTGCACCTTAGCGACTATACACTTGCTGTTACTCTTTGTGTGCGTGTGTATACATGTCCCCGTGCGTGGTGAATATCTCATGTTTGGGCCCCACCTTAGTGACTATATGCTGGTATGTGCTGTTAGTCTTTGGTGCTATCATTAAGCCCCTCTCATTCACAACTGTCAACTGGTAACTGTCACTTTTTCCCTATTATGTAGATAGGGGCAAAATTGTTTGGTGAATTGGAATGCGCGGGGTTAAAATTTTGCATCACAACATAGCCTATGACGCTCCCGGGTTCCAGACGTGTGACTGTGCAAAATTTTGTGGCTATAGCTTACAGCTGTCGATTTTCCTCCAACACTTTTTCCCCATTATGTAGATAGGGGCAAAATTGTTTGGTGAACTGGAACGCGCAGGGTTAAAATTTCGCCTCACAACATAGCCTATGACGCTCTCGGGGTCCAGACGTGTGACTGTGCAAAATTTTGTGGCTGTAGTTGCGACGGTGTAGATGCCAATCCCGGATATACACACATACACACACACATTCAGCTTTATATATTAGATTACCCCTGATACCTCCCTCCTTTGTGCTGTGTAAAAGCCATCTATATACAGTTAGGGCCAGAAGTATTTGGACAGTGACACAAGTTTTCTTATTTTAGCTGTTTACAAAAACATGTTCAGAAATACAATTATATATATAATATGGGCTGAAAGTGCACACTCCCAGCTGCAATATGAGAGTTTCCACATCCAAATCGGAGAAAGGGTTTAGGAATCATAGCTCTGTAATGCATAGCCTCCTCTTTTTCAAGGGACCAAAAGTAATTGGACAATGGACTCTAAGGGCTGCAATTAACTCTGAAGGCGTCTCCCTCGTTAACCTGTAATCAATGAAGTAGTTAAAAGGTCAGGGGTGAATTCCAGGTGTGTGGTTTTGCATTTGGAAGCTGTTGCTGTAGACAACATGCGGTCAAAGGAACTCTCAATTGAGGTGAAGCAGAACATCCTGAGGCTGAAAAAAAGAAAAAATCCATCAGAGAGATAGCAGACATGCTTGGAGTAGCAAAATCAACAGTTGGGTACATTCTGAGAAAAAAGGAATCGACTGGTGAGCTTGGGAACTCTAAAAGGCCTGGGCGTCCACGGATGACAACAGTGGTGGATGATCGCCGCATACTTTATTTGGTGAAGAAGAACCCGTTCACAACATCAACTGAAGTCCAGGAGACTCTCAGTGAAGTAGGTGTATCTGTCTCTAAGTCAACAGTAAAGAGAAGACTCCATGACAGTAAATACAAAGGGTTCACATCTAGATGCAAACCATTCATCAATTCCAAAAATAGACAGGCCAGAGTTAAATTTGCTGAAAAACACCTCAAGAAGCCAGCTCAGTTCTGGAAAAGTATTCTATGGACAGATGAGACAAAGATCAACCTGTACCAGAATGATGGGAAGAAAAAAGTTTGGAGAAGAAAGGGAACGGCACATGATCCAAGGCACACCACATCCTCTGTAAAACATGGTGGAGGCAACGTGATGGCATGGGCATGCATGGCTTTCAATGGCACTGGGTCACTTGTGTTTATTGATGACATAACAGCAGACAAGAGTAGCCGAATGAATTCTGAAGTGTACCGGGATATACTTTCAGCCCAGATTCAGCCAAATGCTGCAAAGTTGATTGGACGGCGCTTCATAGTACAGATGGACAATGACCCCAAGCATACAGCCAAAGCTACCCAGGAGTTCATGAGTGCAAAAAAGTGGAACATTCTGCAATGGCCAAGTCAATCACCAGATCTTAACCCAATTGAGCATGCATTTCACTTGCTCAAATCCAGACTTAAGACGGAAAGACGCACAAACAAGCAAGACCTGAAGGCTGCGGCTGTAAAGGCCTGACAAAGCATTAAGAAGGAGGAAACCCAGCGTTTGGTGATGTCCATGGGTTCCAGACTTAAGGCAGTGATTGCCTCCAAAGGATTCGCAACAAAATATTGAAAATAAATATAATTTGTTTGGGTTATGTTTATTTGTCCAATTACTTTTGACCTCCTAAAATGTGTAGTGTTTGTAAAGAAATGTGTACAATTCCTACATTTTCTATCAGATATTTTTGTTCAACCCTTCAAATTAAATGTTACAATCTGCACTTGAATTCTGTTGTAGAGGTTTCATTTGAAATCCAATGTGGTGGCATGCAGAGCCCAACTCGCGAAAATTGTGTCACTGTCCAAATATTTCTGGCCCTAACTGTACATAATCACCAGTTTTGCGCTTCCGGCCACTGTGCCGCTATCGAGCGATGGCGCCTGCGCAAAACTGGTGATTATCACTTGCGCCACCCCGGAAGCGCCGCCATATTAGCACACCCAACTGATAGGTATGCTAACATGGCGCAGGCTGCCGGTGGCTGCCTGCAGGCTCTCGTGCCCGCACACCCCCGCACCTCCCCTCCAGCACCCGCATGTCCCTGCAATACACTCCCGTGCCCGCACCACCCCCGCACCTCCCCTCCAGCACCCGCACGCCCCTGCAATAGACCCCCACATACACCCGCAGTACACCCTCGCACCCCCCTCTCCAGTGCCCACTTCCTCCCCACAATAGACCCCCGTGCCCCCCTTCGCCACCCGCAGACCCCCGAAAACTTACCTCTACAGATAGGACCTTTGCTGATGTCACAATCATGTGATAATTCACATGACCGTGCATCACCCTAGCTCCGCCTCCTCTACGCTACACTGCTTCCCAGCTATGACATGGAGCTGTCACAGCTGGGAAGGAGAGAAGAGGAGGCAGAGAGCCAGAAGGGGGGAGCTGAGACATTAAAGACGAAACAAAGACACATAACAGGGGACCACAAAAACTCGACACAGAGAAGAGGGCTGCTCAAACACTAAAGAGGCTGAGCTGAGAAGTAAGTGCACCAGACAAACATAAAGTGGTCCAGAAACTCTGAAGGGGGGGGGGGGGGCACAGACACAAGGGGTCACCACAATGACTGAAGGGGGGCAGAGAGACATAAGAGGGCATCACAAACACTCAAGGAGGGCAGAGAGATAAAGGGTGTCACAGACACAGAAGGGGGGGCCAGGGAAACATAAGGGGTACCAGAACCACTCAAAGGGGGCAGAGAGATGGAAGGGGGGTGCAGAAAGATGAAAGAGAGGGAGCAGAGTGGGAAGTGGGGCACAGACACATAGAGGGGTCCAGAAACACAGAAGGAGGGCCAGACAGACAAGGGGTCACCAGAATGACTAAAGGGGGAAGGCAGGGACTCTGAAAGGGGGCAAAGAGACATAAGGGGGAACCAGAAAGATTGAAGGGGGCAGAGAGATGAAGGGGGTAACATACACACAAAAGGAGTGGGAAGTGAGACATAAGGGGGGACCAGAAACACTGAAGGGGGGCACAGAGATGAAGGGGGTAGCATTGACTCAAAAGGGGGGGGCAGACATGCATAACAGGGGACCAGAAATACTGAAGGGGCCCAGAGAGATGAAGAGGGGGGGCATAGAAATAAAAGGGGGGGGGCAGAGAGGAAAGGGGGACAGAGAAATCAAAGGGGGGGGGGACAGAAATACTCAACACCAGCAGAGACACATAAGGAGGACCAGAAACACTGAAGAGGAAGGCAAAGAAACAAGGGCGACCACAAACACTCAAGGGGGGTAGAGAAACATAAGGGGTGACCAATAAGACTCAAATGGGGCAGGAACACTGAAGTGGGGGCAAACAACCATAAGGGGGGGGACCACAAAGACTGAAGGGGGGCAGAGAGACACAAAAGGGTGCCAGCAGAGAAAGAAGGGGAGCTCAGAGACATAAGGGAGACTAGAAACACTTCACGGGAAGGGGGGGGGGGGCAGAGAGATGAAGGGAAGGGGGGCACAGAGATGAAATGAGGAATCTTGACACAAAAGGTGGGAGGACCACAGACGCAAGTGGGGGATCAGACACATAGGGGGGAGCAGAGACACATAAGGGGGACTACAAACAATGAAGGGGGACAGAGAGATGAAGGGGGGACATAGACACAAAAGGGGGCCACCAGAAATACTAAGCGTGAGCACACAAACATAAGGGGGACCATAAACAATGAAGTACCAGCCCGAGAAACAAGGGGGACCAGAAAGACTGAAGGGAGACCACAAACACTGAAGGAGTAGTACACACACTGAAGGGGGGGCCAGAGAGACGGAAGGAGGAGCAGAGACAAGGAAAGGGAAGCAGAGACACGAAAGGAAGCAGCAGACAGACCGAAGGGGGGCAGAGACACATAAGAGGGACCAAAAACACTGAAGGGTTGCAGAGAGACGAAGGGGGGTGGGTGGAGGAGCACAGATTTAAAGAAGCACACAGACATAAGAAGACACTAAAAAGATTCAAGGGGGGCCGAGACACCAGAGGACAACAGAAAGACTGAAGGGGGGAGCAGAGACACAAGGGCTCACCAGAATTACTCAAGGGGAGCCGAAACATGGGCCACAAGAGAGACGCAAGAGAAAGCACAGACATGGGCCAGCAGAGAGAAAAAAGGGAGGGCACAGGGAAAAAGACACAGAGAAGAGGTGCCAGAGACACAAGGCGGAGCAGAGAGCTAAAGACAGCACAGGGTGGTCAAAGGGAGCGCAGGGGGCCCACAAAGAGCACAGCGTGCCAGTCATGCCCTCCCGATGCGATAGCATCAGGCCTATTTTCTAGTGTTAATAATAAAGTTCACTTCTGTACCATTTCTCTTCAAGCGAAGTTCAGTATCTGACTCTGTGTCCGATATCAAAGCTTTAAAGCATGCTTCTTGAATCAGTTAATTTGGCAAGGGATAAGCATAGAGCTGGGGTCCCTTGAATCTCACTTCAATACTTGGACTCAGCCTCCAAGTTGAGCAGAGACAAGCACACCCAATCCCCTTAATCATCAGGTACATTCAATTCAAAAGTAAATGAAGTTTAATGAAGTCTCCGGACTGTCTGCAAAGGTGTGTACTCGGGAGGCCAACCACAGAGAGCAACAAAGACACAGATTTCCTCACCAGATACAAGACAATGAATATCACATAGGCATGATTGTGTTATGGTAAAGAAAGGTGTGAGGCTCCACCACCCTATATCCACCAGGATTCCCAGGCAATGAATAGACAGCAGACGTCCATCGAAGAATTTTTGAAAATAGATCCAATGCCACATGTGAAACTTACAGATGCCCCTGTGGGGCTGCTATACGCGTTTCGGAGCCATACTCCTTATTCGTGGGAGGGGGCATCTGTATGTTTCGCATTTAAAGAATAAAGGAATTAACCACATGTGGCATTGGATCTATTTTCAAAAATGATTGTGTTATGGCCATGGAGGCTGACAAGGATGACACACTGTAAAGCTCCTGTCACACACAATGACGCAACAGTGATTCCCAGGACGATAGCGAGCCTGTAGGGATCTTTGGTGCGTCGTTACCTGGTCGCTGGGGAGCTGTCAAACAGACAGATCTCCTCAGCGACCCGGGACCAGGGAGCCACCTCCAGATCGCTGGAAGCGGAGAACGCTGGTAACTATGATAAACAGCGGGTATCTAGGCAGTGCACGCTGCCTAGATACCCGCTGTTCATCATAGTTACCAGCGTCCTCCCTGCTTACAGGCTGCGCTAAGTAGGGAGGACGCTGGTAACTATGATGAACACCGGGTATCTAGGCAGCGCGCACTGCCTAGATACCCGGTGTTTACCATACTTACCAGCCTGTGAGGTCGCTGATCATTGGTCTCTCGCTGTCACACACAGTGATGCATGCTGACCAGCGGGAGCGCAAAGACCAAAAAATGACCCAGAGCACTTTGTAACGATCAGCGATCTCACAGCAGGGGCCTGATCGCTGCTACGTGTCACATGTAGCGAGATCATTAGCGAGATCGCAGTTACGTCACAAAACCTGTGACGTTACAACAAACTCCCTAACGATCTCGTTATGTGTGACGGGAGCTTTACAAACCCATTACCCCTTCCAACTGACAAGTGACCTTAAAATTGACAAGCAAACAAATCTCTAACGCTGGTTTCACATTGCATATTTTTTCCTGTTCGTGGGATCCTACTTTTTGTAGGACCCCACGGACAGGTACAGACACCACAGGAGGTGACCTCCAGATGCTATTTCTGTGTCCGGGTCTGTGATTATCACGGATCCGGACACAGAAAGAGAGATGACAGGAGGCAGCGGGGCACTTTCACTTACGCAATGTATGTACATACATTGCGGAAGTAAAATTTAGTAAAAGAAAGGGTTAAAAATAAACAATATGTATGCTCACCTATCCAGCGAGTACCCCCAACGCCTCCAGCAAGCTCCGGATGCTTACAGGACCTGCGGTTACGTCACAACCCGGCAGTGTCATCGGGTCACATGACCGCACTTACCGCGGTAATCGGTCATGTGACCCGATCAGCTGATCGGGTTGTGACGTAAACGCAGGTCCTATAAGCATCAGGAGCTTGCTAGAGGCGTCGGGGGACTCGCTAGAAGGTGACCATACATAAAGAGAATTTTGTTTACGTACCGTAAATTCTTTTTTCTTTAATCATCAATGGGAGACCCAGACAATGGGGTTTAGGGCACTGCCCTCCGGAGGTCACACTAGGTACTACAAGTTTGTAGACACCGCCTCCTCCGCTTATAAACCCCTACCGCAGGGAACATCCTCAGTTTGGTCTACAAGCTGCGAGGAGGAAATAAACCACACCCGAAACATCGGGAAGAATGCCGTGTACAAACGGTTCAACAACCCGGCAAACACTGTCTCAACAGAGAACAGAGCAAATGCAAAACATGCAAAGGAACAACTGGGTGGGTGCTGGGTCTCCCATTGATGATTAAAGAAAAAAGAATTTACGGTACGTAAACAAAATTCTCTTTTTTCTGGTCATCATAATGGGAGACCCAGACAATGGGGATGTCCTAAAGCAATACCCCAGGGCGGGAAGAGTTCCTCAACAAGACGGATAACACATGGTTCCCTTTTAAAGGTGGGCAACCGCCGCCTGGAGAACCCGCCTGCCCAAACTTGCATCCGCAGAGGCATGGGCATGCACCATATAGTGCTTAGAGAAAGTGTGCAGGCTGGACCAAGTGGCCGCCTGACACACCTGTAGAGCAGACGCTCTATGTCGCAAAGCCCAGGAGGCACCTACGGCTCTGGTAGAGTGAGCCTTCAATCCCACCGGGAGAGGCAAACCAGAAGTCCGGTAAGCCTCCTGGATGGAAGCCTTAATCCATCTGGCCAATGTCGATTTCGACGCCGCGGACCCCTTACAGCGACCTGTCGTAAGAACAAATAAGGAATCCGAACTCCTAAAGGAGGCGGTCCTAGACACATAAATGCGTATAGCTCTCACGAGATCCAGAGTATGGAGGTCGCGTTCAACCTGATGAACGGGAGAGGGGCAAAATGATGGGAGAACAATCTCCTGGTTCAGGTGGAAAGTTGAAACCACCTTCGGCAAGAATTCTGGCCGTGGACGCAACACCACCTTGTCTTGGTGAACCACCAGAAAGGGTGACTTGCACGATAGTGCAGCCAATTCTGAGACCCTCCTCAGAGATGTAATCGCCACCAGAAAGGTCACTTTCTGGGATAGACGAGATAGAGAAACCTCCCTCAGAGGCTCAAACGGCGGTTTCTGCAATGCCGCCAGGACCATGTTAAGGTCCCAAGGGTCCAGAGGTCTCCTGTAGGGCGGAACCATCCGCGACACCCCTGCAGAAATTGACAGACCTTCGGGAGGAGCGCCAATCGCCTGTCAAACAGTACAGAAAGTGCTGATACTTGACCTTTCAAAGAGCCAAGGGATAATCCCAATTCCAAACCCGACTGTAGGAAAGCCAACAATGTCGGGATGGACAAGGGCCACGGGGACCGACCACCCGAGGCACACCAGGTGAAGAAAATCTTCCACGTTCTGTGGTACATCTTCCTGGAAACAGGCTTCCTAGCCCGGTTCATAGTGGCAACCACCGTAGGGGAGAAACCCCTGGATGTCAGCAGCCAGGCCTCAAGAGCCATGCAGTCAATCTGAGGGCCCTGGAATTGAGGTGGAAGAATGGGCCTTGCGCGAGTAAATCTGCGCGTTCTGGAAGAGCCCACCTGTGTCCGCCTGACAGTTGCCACAGGTCCGGATACCAGGACCTCCTGGGCCAGTCTGGAGCCACTAGAATGGCTACCCTGCATTCCGACCTGATTTTCCACAGCACCCTGGGAATCAGAGCCAGAGGCGGGAACACATATGGTAGATGGAATCTGGACCAAGTCAAGATCAGGGCGTCCGCTCCCAGAGACTGGGGGTCCCATGACCTCGCCATGTATCGTGGAACCTGATGATTCAGCCGCGAGGCCATCAAATCCACGTCCGGGGTGCCCTATCTGCTGCAGATGTCCTGGAAGACGTCTGGATGAAGAGACCACTCTCCGGCGTCCATCCCCTGCCTGCTCAGATAGTCGGCCTCCCAGTTTTCGACCCCTGGGATGTGAACTGCGGAGATCAGGCAGTTGTTGTCCTCCGCCCAGGAAAGGATGCGGTGGACTTCGGCCAGCGCCTCTGCACTCCTGGTTCCTCCTTGATGATTTATATAAGCGACGGCCGTCGCATTGTCGGACTGAACCCGAATGGGTTGTCCTGAGAGGAATCTCTGAAAAGCCAGGAGTGCCAGATAGATCGCCTTGATCTCCAGTACGTTGATCTGCAACGCCGACTCTGACTGAGTCCAGAGGCCTTGGGCCCTGTGGTGCAAGAACACCGCCCCCCAGCCCTTCAGACTGGCGTCGGTGGTCACCACTAACCATGACGGTTTGATGAAGGACCGGCCCCGAGACAAGTGATGTGGCTGTAGCCACCACTGCAGGGAATCCCTGGTTGGTAGGGAAAGGGTCACCAGCCGATTCAGGGAGATCGTCCTCTTGTCCCACCTGCGGAGAATCTCCAGCTGAAGAGGACGGAGGCGAAATTGTGCGAACGGCACCGCCTCTATTGCTGCCACCATGCGCCCCACCAGCTTCATCAACACCCGTTGGGATGATTGTGGTGACAGGAGGACTGCTTGTACTCCTGATTGGATCGCCATCTGTTTGACTCGTGGCAGAGACACCAGGGCTGAGGCTGTGTTGAAGTCCATGCCCAGATATGTCAAAGACTGGGTCGGAACTAGCGTTGACTTCTGAATATTGAGGAGCCAACCGAACTGTTCCAGAGACCGCATGGTCACATCCAGGCTCTCTTGACAGAGGTGTTCTGATGGCGCCCTGACCAGTAGGTCGTCTAAATAGGGAATGACGGCATGTCCCTGCATGTGCAGGAGAGCCATCATGGATGCCATCACTTTTGTGAACACCCGCGGTGCCGAGGCCAACCCGAACGGCAGCGCCACAAATTGGAAGTGTTCTTCCCCCACTGCGAATCGCAACCAGCGCTGATGAGCCGGTGCAATGGGTACGTGAAGGTAAGCGTCTCTGATATCTATGGACGCTAGGAAGTCCCCCTGTGACACAGCTGCGATCACGGAGCGCAGTGATTCCATACGGAACTTCCGAACCAACACGTGATGGTTGAACAACTTCAGGTCCAGTACTGGGCGGAAGGATCCGTCCTTCTTCGGGACGATAAAGAGGTTGGAGTAAAAACCCCTGAACCTCTCTCCGGAAGGCACCGGGACCACCACTCCGTCTCTGCGGAGACCCTCCAACACCTGGTAAAAAGCCTGAGCCTTTTCTGGTGATGGGACCGACCGATGGAATCGGGATATCGGCTTTGACGTCAGCTCTATCCTGTACCCTCGCGAGATCACGTCTCGAACCCACTGATCTTGAACGTGAAGTAGCCACTTGTCCTGAAAGCGAGACAAGCGGCCCCCCACCTGTGGGGAGGCAGGATGAGAGAGCGAGTCATGTAGAGGCGGGTTTGGGGGTGGCGGCTGCCGCCCCCGCCGGCTTCTTTGGACGACTCTTAGTGCGCCACTGGGAAGCGGGCTTTCCCCCTCGGTCCGTGCGAGCGGACGGTGCTGATGACTGCGAGCTGGAACGAAAGGACCACTGTTTTGGGTTCCTTTTAACGGTATACCGTGGCTTAGGCTTATTCTGCGGTATCTTAGACTCAGCAGAATCCTTTATCAGCTTGTCCAGTTCGGTGCCAAACAGCCTGTCACCAGCAAACGGAAGATTCTGCAAAATCTTCTTGGATGTGGCATCTGAGTCCCAAAGACGCAGCCACAACAACCTGCGGATCGCTATAGCATTGGCCGAAGCCACAGCTGAGCGAGTGGCAGTTTCCAGAGTCGCCGTCCTGGCGTAGTCCGCATAGGCCCTTGCTCTCTCGGTAAGTGCCAGGACCTCTGGACTGGATCTTGCCAGGTCAGAGATACCATCCAAGCAGGTAGTAATCGCTTGTAAGGTCCAGACCGTGGCAAAATTAGGGGCAAATGAAGACCCCACAGCCTCATAGGAAGACTTGGCGAGTTGCTCGACCTGTCTATCAGTCGCATCCTTCAATGAGGAGCTATCAGAGGCAGAAAACAGGGAGCGTGCAGCAATCCTGGTCATGGAAGCGTCCACCTTCGGGGACTGCGACCACTCCTGAAGCACCTCCTGGGAGAAGGGGAAGCGATTGTCCTTGGGTTTACGGACATAACGCCGCCCAGGATGTAACCTGGGAGCTCTAACCACCCTTCCAAAATTCGTGTGGTCCATGAAGGAACCACTTGGTCTAGCCTCTGGCCGCAGCCATTGATAGACCTCCTTCGGGTGCACCGTCACCTCCTCAGGGGGTGTCACGAGACGTAAGGTCTCGTTGATAGAGGACACCAGATCCTCCACCCCGTCTGGTGGTTCAGATATAGACACAGACCCGAAATTTGAACCCCCATCATCGTCCTCACCATCAGAGGAACGCTCCTCCTCAGAGAGAGCCTGGAGCTCGGGTGACTCCTCACGACGAGCCCGCTTAAGGGGTCTCACAGCAGAAGCGGGAGACACCCGGGGGTAACTGGACGGAGTAGCTGGGCTATCCAGCCTCCTATTAAGTGCCTCCAGGGATTGCGACATGGAGGACAGCTGAGACAACAGAGATTCATTGATCTTATTCTGAGTCTCCCATGGCCCTGAGATCACCTGAACCTCAGGGTATAGCACCGGAGCTGCTGACTCAGCAGAGCCAGCCCGGGCCTCTGGGCGTCCGCAGTTATTGCAGGACCCCTCCACCAGTGTTCCATTGCATGTAGCACAGGTAATGGTGGCCTCTGCCGCCCTAGCAGCACGCTTCCCAGCTGAGGACATCGCCACAGTAGGGGAAAATAAGCCAAATTGCAGACAACAAAACCGGGAGTCCCGGTGGCTTACCGACCGCAGTAAGCGGTATGAGGAAGCGGTGTGTGTGTGTGACCTCCGCGACGGTTTCCGGTCTCCCCTTTGGAGTGCAGGCGCACGCTGCATACAGATCCCAGCCGGGAAGTGAGGGTAAAGATGGCCGCCGACAGTGAAACTGTGGGCGGCGCCGAAGACACGCGGGAAACACACACACACGCCCATCGATGACGTCACCGCACGGGCTGCTTCCCATCCTCCAAGCAGCCTCAGCATGAGGGAGCCGGAGCCCGCAGCGCGGGAAAAAGTGTAAAATGTTATACACAGACTGCATGCACAAAACAGACATCCGCAGCCCACGGCCTCAGCCCCTGTGACACACAGGGCGGTCAGCCAGGGTGACCCCAGCACAGGGTACACCCGCAGAACCGCGGACCCGAGGGTAACGCGCGGTCTGAGTGTCATGAAACACATAAAGTGCCAGACACTACCCCCAGGCACACAGGAGACACAGAGTGCCTCAGTGCCGGTCCGGTCTGTAAGCACCGTTTAGGGAGGCCTCGGACGGGGGTGCAGCACCAGTCCGGAGTGTAAGCACCATTTAGGGAGGCCTCGGACTGGGCTGGCTCCAGTCCGGTCTGTAAGCACCATTTAGGGAGGCCTCGGACGGAGCGGAGCTGTGCAAGGCTCCCATCTCCCACTCTCCAGAGCCCCCCAGAGAGGGATGGAAAGGAGCGCAACAGCGTACCGGGAGAACACAAAGTGTCCAGGCTCTAGGCCCTCCGGTACCTCCACCAGCGTGTTCCACAAGGGTGAGCGGGGAAGCTGTCGCAGGTCCCGACTGGAACCTTTTTACCTTGTCTTCAGACGCCATCACGTAAGCTGTGAGAATGCAGTGAAGTGCAAGCAAAGCGTGATCCTCCGAGCACACTAAGTTTAAAACTGAGGATGTTCCCTGCGGTAGGGGTTTATAAGCGGAGGAGGCGGTGTCTACAAACTTGTAGTACCTAGTGTGACCTCCGGAGGGCAGTGCCCTAAACCCCATTGTCTGGGTCTCCCATTATGATGACCAGAAAATTTTTTATTTTTAACCCTTTCTTTTACTACATTTCACTTCCGCAATATATATATATATATATACATTGCGGAAGTGAAATTAGATTGTTAGGAGCAGTATTAGTGTACTGAGCAGGCTCAGTAAAACGACCCTGTGTTTTCTTGGACCCGTGCTCCATAGGCCCCCAGGTTAAAGGCCGCATATCGGGTCGGATTTGGCCTAATTGCCATCTGATTTTGTCGGATCCGATTTGTGCATGATTTTTTGCTGTGCCCAAAATCGGAGCACTCTCCGATTTTGGACACAGCAAAACATCGGACACAAATCGGATCCGACAAAATCGGATGGCAATTAGGCCAAATCCGATCTGATCAGATCCGTGCCCATAGGATAACATGGGGGTCAAATCGGATCCGTGGCTGTCTGTTTTACAACGGACAGCCACGGATCCTCAAAATTCGCAATGTGAAAGCAGCCTAATAAAACCCAAAAATAATTTCAATGTAACCAACGCGGCTGTGAAAATTCTGCTCTATGTCCAATATAGTGTTTAATTCATGGCCGGCTCCACACAAAAGTGAACGAGTATCCAGCTGTTTGGTTATAAAACATCATCATTTTATTAGTACAGCTTTCAAGGTTCCAGGTCTATTAAAAAAATATTACATGGGGCGTGGCCTGGACATGGCGCCGAGAGGACGTGTGTGAGCCGAGCTCCCGCTGCCACCCGATCTAAAAGCACATCTACAGCGATAAACAGCCGTACCTCCGGACCTGCACACGGTCGGTGACTCCGCTCCTTATTAGGCACACTAAGACCCAGATGTGATGCCTACAAAGCAAACCATTACTAAGTTCCTCGCTCCTGGAGGTGCAGGTCGGCGCTCCACGCGCCCAACAATGGCGGCCGCTGCAGACACTGCAGCGCTGAGCTCTCCCTCCTGCCCTCGTCATTCTACTGAGGACTCGACAGCCGGGCGGGAGACTCGCAACAGCACCGCGGGAAACACGATCAATATCAGCAAGGTACTCGGCGGGGGGGGCCCGGGACAGGCAGTTCCGGAGTTGGCACACAAAAATAAGAAGCCCTCACAGCCTCAGGTGAAAGCTGGAGCCCAGCAGAAACCTACCGGCTCCCCCAAGGGACACTCATGTGGGGCCAACAAGTCCCCTTCACATCCTAGAGATCCTATACTGTTCAACTCCACACAAATAGCTGAGGACAATCCATCAGGAATAGAGGGCACAGCTATACTTCTTCCCTCACCCACATTACCTGACCCCATCAATACCAAGGAGCTACCCACATCTCATACCCTACAGGATGTAAGAGCTCAGACCTCGGATCTGCAGGAAATTTATGCACGCTTACAATCAATCCCTACAAAAGCAGATATGGAGGGGTATATCCTAAGGCTGGAGAATTCCTGTAAGGCAGAGATCAAATCCCTTGCAGATGATACTACCACACTTAAGAGCTCAGTCCAAATAATAGAAAACGATATCTCTAATATCTCCTCCCAATTGCAGGAACATCAGCAATTATTGAACCAACACTCTAATACTTTTCAACTTATTTTTGACATGATGGAGGACTCTGAAAACCGTCACAGACGGAATAACATTAGGATACGAGGTCTTCCAGAGTCAGTGGCCCCTCGAGACCTAGCACCAGCTCTCCAACGTATTTTCAACTCATTGTTGGATAAGCCTTTAGACGACTATATTGAAATGGACAGAGCCCACAGATCTCTCGGTCCTAAAAATCCTGATCCATCCCGTCCCAGAGACGTAATATGCCGTATACATTTCTTTCAATTAAAAGAAGAAATCATGCACAGGGCTAGAGAGTCAGAGTCCATCGACTTCAATGGGACAAATATACAGCTCCTCGCAGATTTATCACGACTTACCCTAGCAAAAAGAAGGGCTTTGAGACCCCTATTAGAGATCTTACGTGACAAGAACATCACCTATTCCTGGGGATACCCATTCCAGTTACAAGTCAGAGGTGAAAGGGGAATGACTACATTAAGGACACCTGCTGACATACCAGAGTTCTGCAGAGAGTTGAATATCCCGACGGTGGAGATCCTGGATTGGCCGCAATTACCTGCCTTCTTCTACAGGGGACCCAGGGGAGACTGGCGTCCTCGCTCCGAGGGAGAAAAGAAAAGGAGACGCGGTTCGGGGCGCCGGAACGCAACCTCTGAGGATCATACCTGAGACTGGTTCTTCGCTTTTGTTTAAGTTCCCAGAGATTCGTAGCTCCGCCTGATTGGTCATGAAGTGACCTATTTTGGGCTAAAGGGTTACCTTGAAAAGCACTATTTTCTGTCTTGGTATTTCAATGTGGTGACTCTGAAAAAGTCTTCTAACTCCATTTGAGCGTGTTGCTGTAGTCACCGAACTGTTATAATGTTTATGATATATAAGGCTGTTAATTATGGGTGGGGCTCTTATGGCAACGGTGGCCTGTACCAGTCAGTCCCCACAATAGGGAGTGTCTTTGACACCACACTCAGAATTTTTTTCTGATTAAGATCTTTTCTTTGACACTCGGGCTTAGCGACCCCGAGGTCTATTGGATAATTCCCAATAATACTTTACTTATTCTCTTTTCCTTTCTCTATTTTCTCTCAACTAATTTTCTTACGCTCCTAATCTGCCCTACCACACTCCCCCCTTCTATCACATCCCTCGCCACCCCTTTCCTGTACCCAGTACTCTATTATCCTTAACATTGTTGCATTAATCAGTCAGTCCTGATGGCGTTATTAAAAATATATTCCTTGAACGTCAGAGGCTTTAATAGTCCAGAAAAACGATCACAGGTATTATACCACATGCACAAGAGGCGTGAACTCATTAGAGACATAGCACAGTGTAAAACCCGGAACAGGGCAGCAGATCGTGAGGTGAGAGACACTCTGACTGGGGCAGAGGCTGAATGGATATTAAACCCTACGAGGGAGTCTCATGATAAATTTAAGAGGGCACAGGAAGAGGTGAATAAGATGTACATGGTGAGGAGTGAGAGAAAGAGGGCATTTCAACAGTCCATATTTTTTGAGGAGGGGAGAGAGTGGGTCGACTGTTGGCGGTGGTTTCGGCAGCCCAAAGGGAAAGCAACCGGGTTTACAAATTGAAGGATGCAAATGGTGTGGAGGTTACAGACACACCTGGCATCCTGGAAGTGTTTAAAACTTTTTACACCGATTTGTACACATCGGTTGCAAGAGCTGGGGATGAGGAAATGGAGGAATTTCTGGGGGAGTAGATCTGCCTACACTAACTGAGGAAGAAAGACAGAGGTTGGATGCGCCCATAGGAGTGGAGGAGGTAGAAACAGCTATTTTGTCTATGCCGGCCAATAAATCACCAGGGAATGATGGTATTCCGGGGGAAGTATATAAGGTATTTTCAGAACTGTTGGCACCTAAACTGAAACAAGTCTTTGATGAGGCAAGGGAAAAGGGGGCGCTTGCACGGTCTATGGAAGAGGCCTGTGTTGTGGTATTGCCGAAGGAGGGGAAAGACCCAGCGAATGCAGAATCCTATAGACCAATATCCCTACTGAATACTGACATCAAGGTATTAGCTACCATCCTTGCCACTCGCCTGTCTGGGGTCATACAAAATCTAATACATACAGACCAATCTGGGTTTGTCCCCGGTCGATCAACAGCAATTAATCTGAGACGATTATTCCTTAATCTTCAAATTCCGGCAGACAATGGTGGCAGGAGGGTGGTGATATCGCTTGACGCAAGAAAGGCATTCGACAGTGTGGAATGGAGGTACCTATGGAAAATTATGACAGCAATGGGATTTGGGGAAGGTTTTCTGTCCTGGGTGAGGTTGCTGTACTCTTCCCCCAGAGCAGTGATCAAAGTGAATGGAGCACGGTCGGAGGCATTCAGATTACACAGGGGAACCAGGCAGGGGTGTCCGCTGTCCCCGCTATTGTTTGCGGTGGCGGTAGAGCCTCTAGCTGCCAAAATCAGGGTATCTCAGGAGGTGGTTGGATTCAGATATGGAAATATCATGGAAAAGATCGCGCTATATGCGGATGATATTATGTTATTCTTGGAAAATGCGGGAGACTCTCTGGGGAGTGCTATGAACATAATTCAGCAGTTCGGTAATATCTCTGGTTTGACAATAAATTGGCATAAATCCTGTATTATGGCAGTGGACAGGGACATAGGCATAGATGAAGTCGCTGAGGAGGGAAGACAACTTCAGATAGTGACTCAGTTCAAATACCTGGGGGTGTGGGTGGCTCTCCCCTTGGCAAAGTATTGGGACCTTAATGTTGTCCCGCTGTTGGACAAATTTAAGCGGAAAATGACTGCTTGGTGCAGACTACCATTATCAGTTTCTGGAAGAACCAATTTGATTAAGATGGTGCTTATGCCCCAACTGATGTATGTTCTACATAACTCTCCTATATGGATAGCAAAAAGGAAATTTAATAGCATTCACACCATCTTCAGATCTCTGATATGGGGCAGAAGATCTGCTAGAATCAAATTGGAAACTCTACAATTGGGAAAAGAAGAAGGAGGACTGGCGGTTCCAAATGCCTGGATTTACTTTCTGGCAGGGCAAGGCCAACATATGAGGGGGTGGAAAGACATTAATAATTCTATCACGGGATCAGGATGCAGACTCTTATCGCAATTATCCGGCAGGGATCCACTAGTTCAAGGGCTGGAAGATGGAACACTGGAGAGATTGGGAACTCAGTTACCAACAGTTCAATTAGTCCAAAAGAGCTGGACAGCCTTAAAAAAGATTCGGGGATTGCAGGGATTAACGAATTACTCACCAATTTGGGATAACGTACACCTGGAGGAATTTCGTAAAATGGGTTCGATGATACCGTGGCAAAAGAAAGGGGTGCAATATGTGGGACAATTGTTAAAAGAGGGGAGGATGCGCCCATTTTCCGAAATGAGAGAGGCTTATAACATTCCGGGAACCTGGGAACTTCAGTACCTGGGGATTCAACATGCATGGAGGGCAGAAAGACGGAGTGTGGATATGAATATTTCTAAAGATATTACGATAGACTATATCTGTTCGTCAGGGACTTCCAAAGGAGTAATCTCAGGGATTTACAATGACTTGTTACATACTTTTCTGGAAGGGTTCCGACCAAAAGCTAAAAGTAAATGGGAGGGTGATGTGGGGGATATAACAGAGGAGCAGTGGGAAACAATACTTGAAACAGTACCCAGGCTATCCCTAAGCGAACAAGCAAGATTATCCCAACTATATATAATCCACAGGACGTACAAGACTCCGAAGGTACTGCATAGAGCAGGACTGAGACGGGATTCGTGTTGTCCGAGGTGCAGATCGGAGGGGGCTGACTTGATACATATGTTGTGGTTGTGCCCTCGCTTGTCAGCTTTCTGGACAAAGGTTATCACCAAAATAGAAAGAGTATATGACTGTATGATTCCAAAAAATCCAATTATATGTGTACTGGGGGATGTGTCGGAGATTCCAGTGTCTGAGGCGAGCAGGTTGGCCGTCGCTAGACTATTATATGTCGCGCGAAAGCTGATAGCTAGTAAATGGATAGAGCAGGAACCCCCGACAAGGCAAGAATTTATCCGAAAGGCACAACAAACTATAAGGCAAGAAGAACTAGTATATAAGAGAAGGAATAAAGATCAGACTTTTGAACAAATTTGGGCGGCCTGGGTGGCATGTAATTGAGGAGGATCCGAACCACAGAAATGGAAAGAACGAATACAAACATTAATGATGGAGCGTACGGGAGGGGGGGGGGGGAGGGTAGGGAGAGGGCTTTTTCCGGGTGGGGTATAAGGGAATATGTGGTTATATATTTTATGCAATATCTGGATTGTTAACTGCTAAAAAGAAAAATCCTTGGATTTGATTGTTTATGTTTGTTGTTGAAATAAATAAAAACAACTGGTTAAAAAAAACAAGAGGCGTGCGCACATCTTGCTCTTACAGGAGACACACTTTCGAGCAGACCACGTTCCCGTTTTCAAAAACAGATTCTATACCCGCTGGTACAATAGTGCCAACCCAGATTCAAAATCCAAAGGAGTAAGCATAGCCCTTCATAAGTCCTTAGGAGCTGAGATCTTAGATCACGCAATAGACCCGCATGGCAGATATTTGTTTATAAAATTACGTATCGCAAATGAGATTTTCACCATTGCCAATGTTTATCTCCCTAACCAGGATCAAGCACGGACTTGCAGGACCTACCTTCAACTACTTTCTGCATTTGCAGAAGGCTCAACAGTGCTCGGAGGTGATTTTAACCTTGTCCTTGATCATAGTGTGGACTCCTCATCAGGTAAGACCTCTGTACCGGCTTCCCACCTGGAGGGCCTGAGAGCAAAACTAGTAGAATCTAGATTAGTGGATGTCTGGCGGCTGTCCCACCCAAGAGACCGGGACTACACCTATTATTCCCATGTTCATAACACACATAGCAGAATAGACTTTTTCCTAATTAGCCATAATTTGTTGTCAGCGGACCCGGAGTCCTGGATAGACCCCATGATATGGTCAGACCATTCTCCTATAGGCTTGTCTTTGCATCTTCCAGGTTTATCCCCTACTGAATGGTCTTGGTCCCTCAATCCAGAGCTTCTCCGGAGACAAGATTGTCGGACGGCGATCCATACAGCAATCTCCGACTTCTTAAAAATACATGAACAAGACCCCACTGCACTACCGTTCCAATGGGAAGCTCTTAAAGGGGCAATTAGAGGAGTAATGATCCAGATGGGCTCTAGATTAAAAAGGGAACGGACGACGGAGATCTCGAATTTAATAAATACCCTACAAAATTTAGAAGATCACCATAAAAGATCCAGAGACCCTAAAATACTGGCCGATATTCTGAAAACCAGAATGACTTTGGGATCCCTTATTGACTCAGCATCGGCTAGACAGAGAGATCGAATGCGTAAATGTATGTATGAATTTGCAGATAAACCAAGCAAAGCTTTAGCCAGATTTCTACATCCTCGCACCCCAATCACGTATATCCCTTCTATTCAGTCAAAATCTGGTAGTTTAATACATGAACCCAAAGGAATAGTGGATATTTTTAAAAATTACTACGATTCTCTTTATAACCTGAGGGGTCCACTGGCTGACATGTCGAAACCAGAATTTCAGAAACGAGTAGATAAATATATATCTGATACCCCACTCCCACCTATCCCTGCTGAAGAGGCCTCTGCTCTGGAATCTCCCTTCACTACCCAAGAAATTATTGACACCATCAAGTCCCTCGCCAACGGAAAGAGCCCAGGTCCTGATGGATTCCCAGCAAATTTTTACAAAACGTTCGCTCCGACCTTAGCCCCATTCTTAACCTCTTTATTCAACATTGTCTCGGACGACTGCCCACTGACCCCTCAGACACTGACCGCTACAATTACGGTCATCCCCAAGCCTGGCAAAGACCCTTTGTTGTGTTCCAACTACCGCCCTATCTCACTAATAAACGTGGACATGAAAATCCTAGCAAAAATGCTGGCCAACAGATTAGGACCACAATTGCGGAGTTCCATCCATGGCGACCAAACAGGCTTTATACAAAGAAGGGAGACTAGAGACAACACTATCAAAACCCTGCTATTAACCTCTTTTATACGTAAGCAAAAGATCCCAGCATGTCTCCTATCCATTGATGCGGAGAAAGCATTTGATCGCCTTGGATGGACATTTTTATTTACATCACTAAAACAGTTGGGCTTAGGAGTGAACATTTTGGGAAAAATAGCTGCACTATACAAAGGGCCCATGGCACGTCTGAGGGTCAATGGCACTCTTTCCTCGCCCTTTAAGATATCTAATGGAACACGGCAAGGATGTCCCTTATCGCCTTTGCTATACGTAATAGCCATGGAACATTTAGCAAATGCACTGAGGAAATCTAATGACATCAAAGGGGTACAAATTGGCGATCAACACTATAAACTTTCCTTATATGCAGACGACTTACTATTATATATCTCTAATCCCACAATAGCTTTCCCGGTACTAATACAGGAGTTCCAGAAATTTGCAGAGGTCTCTAACTTTAAGGTGAACTACGCCAAGACAGAGGCTCTTAATATAACTCTCCCTGATGAAACGGTACACAGACTTCGGTCATCCTTCAATTTCAGATGGGAAGAAAAAGCTCCGAAATATTTAGGTACGAATATCTCTCGTGAATTTGATGATCTATTTTCCCTAAACTATATCCCACTACTAAACAGGACATTAAAAGACTTAAAAAACTATAATAGAGCGCATCTATCATGGTTCGGTCGCATCAACGCGATTAAAATGGATGTACTTCCACGTTTTTTATATCTATTCCAGACCATCCCTATTTATGTCCCGGATTATTTTTTCAGACGGCTACACTCAGCCATACATAGCTTTGTATGGGGCACGAGAAAACCTCGCCTAAGATTCTCTGTCCTCACTAGCCCGAAGTCTAGAGGGGGTCAGGCTTACCAGATTTCCATCGATATTACCGCTCGGTCCTCTTGTCTAGAATGGTGGACTGGAAATACAACCGAATTCATAAACAATGGGTATCAATAGAGGATCTTCTATCACCCCTCCCTCTTTATGTACTACCCTGGTTCGCTCCCTCCCATAGGCCCTTATTATCAGATTTCTCACCTCTCACACAATCCTTTCTTAGGTTCTGGGACTCACGTGGAGGTAGGTTGAAACTAATCAATCATCCTAGCAGTTTACGCCCTCTTTTTAACAATGCTGATTTTCCACCGGCAATAGGCAGACACAGTTTTCTTTGTTGGAAGGAGTCAGACAGGCCAACCATGGGACAGGTTATTTCTTTGCTCTCGGGCTTTTCCACGGTGGGGGCTTTGCGGAGGGGTTTGGAGGGAGACTCTGTGTCTTGGATGGAGTTTTCCCAACTTAAATCTTACCTTGCTTCCTTGAAATCGGAACCTCCCACTGCTCTAGAGCTTACTTTGAGTTCTGCTGAGGGTCCCCTCCACTCAGTGTCTTTAATGTACAACATACTGACTGAGATGACCACAGTAGACCCACCACCATATATAGAGACCTGGCAGAGAGATTTACAGACCACCTTCTCCGCTATAGATCTCCAAAAGATTTTTACCCTGACTCATAGGCTATCTGTGTCCTGTGCGTCACAGGAGAAAAATTATAAGATTCTAACCAGGTGGTACCGGTGTCCAGACTTCCTCCATAAGGTATACCCTGATGTATCAGAATTATGTTGGAGATGTGGGAGAGAGGTGGGAACGCCATTACATATCTGGTGGTCCTGCGAGCCCCTGCAACAATTTTGGCGAAAGGTCTTTGCAATATTCAGCTCTGTCACGGGAGTGTCTCGAGATCCATCGCCTCAGGTGGCGCTCCTGTCCTTGATTCCGGGCTCTCTGGCAGCGACTAAAAATGGCCTATTTAGATTCTGTTTAATAGCAGCCAGAACCATAATCCCTAGACATTGGAAAACTGCGGAGACCCCGACAATCAGTGAGTGGATAAGAGAAATGAATAGGCTTGAGCGCATGGAATCCCTCATTGCTCAAGACTCAGATAAATGGGATAAACACCAGGGAACGTGGTGCGCTTGGCACCTCTTTATAGAAGGTCCAGATGTTTCCTCCTGGTTGGGAAATAATTGAACAGATTTGGTACAAAGACGTTTCTTGGGAGACCGAGAGTTACTGTAACGCACGCCTCACCTCCTATTAATTAGACTATTATCCGTCAACTAAGTAGCAGATCATTCCCTCACCCTTCCCCCTCCCACACCCTTTCCCATGCCTTTCCGCCCTCTCTTCCCCTCCCTTTATACTCCCTACCTCTTCTTTCTTCTCACCTTTCCGTTCTCTCTTTATTCTTTTATATTGTTTTTATGTAATGGTTTGATGTAGAAATACTTCAAACTATAATGGGTATATTTTTCTCGAATACCTTAATAATCTTAATAGGAAGATATATGTTCATATGTGTTGGCTATATGAGACTTACTTATTTTATGTATATGAGCAAAATGCTGCTCTTTATAATTGTTCATGTTTTTCCTTCCTTAATAAATATATTTTGGAAAAAAAAAATATATATATTACATCAAGACACACACCAACGCGTTTTGGACATAGAAATGTCCTTAATTATGGAAGGTTCATGTTTAGAGGTGCAAGTGAAGCAGGGCACTGTAGCCAAAAGATTACACAGGCACTACTACCATTGCCAGGGTTGGGCATGTGCAATAACTTAACTACATATTTGCTTGGGATAATGTCCCAGGTGTATATTGTACATAATGATTAACCATTTGAGACCTTATTTGGCCTTATCCAAACATTTCAATCATATGGAGAACACTGGGTCATGTCAGGTTTATTTTCCTCCCCCTGTATAATCTGGATTTCCTTTCAACTTACTTTCAAAATTTCAACCGGGTCAAATCGAGGCATAAAGTGAGCAAAGACACACGAGCCTTGGATCCAAGGTGCAAAAACACTGCACCATGCAGACTTTACCCAACCGGTGTCTGATGAATTCCAAAACACGTCTGATGGTGTTAAATCCATCAAATACCTGTATGGACACAATAGGTACTGAATTATTAGATATCTGCATATTCTTCAGTGAGGGGCACCGGAGGCCGGTTCAGCACATATACGTCTTATTATCCCTCCCCTCCAGTTTATGGACTATGCTGAAAGGGCCATCTTAGTGCTCTTCATCAGAGATACAGTATACATATGGAGCTTTCGCCAATCTCTTTATTTCCTAAACATTAAAAACAAAGTAATACTGTCCCAATTAAGGACAAGTTTTTTGGCTTTATTTGTGTGACTACAGTCCTATGTATACATTTAATATATACTCTGGCAGTTGCACGAAACAAAACTCTCAGACACGTAGTGCACAAAGCCGAACATTCTTAATATGAGACCAAGGTTCTAGAAAAGAACACAACTACACAAGATCAGTAACAAGATTGGAACACAAATATGAAAGTTATCCCTTAGGCCAGCTCCAGGGATATAGTCACAATTAACAACCTCTTTGACCAGGATCTCAGATTTGGAAGCTTATCACGTTTACCCCAATCTTGAGCTTTTCCATACGTTGTTGACTCCGACACCTTCCTAGATGGTTATGATTAGGAGATATGCAGCATCAAAATGTGTAAATCATTATCATGGTGGATTCTTGTAGAGCCTAATCGCATCAGCGTCGGCCTCCACAACGCAGGGAGACCAACTGGAACACTCACCCCACTGGCGAGCCCAAGGTATCTGCTCGCATCCCATCAGTCACTTCCTGCTCCAAGGGCCTGTATATGCTGCACAGGTCTCCTGGGAGTGAACTTAGGTGTTTCGCAGTGCGCTCTCGGCATGTCTTAAAGGGCCAGTATGCCCTAATCCGGAAATGCTTCTCTGCCTATGGCAGAGAAGCACAGTGTCTTTAAGGCGTCTTCCTTATTGGGAGCTGCCTGGGCAACATGGTTTATTCCTGCAGATGCATGGAGAGTTGTCAGGTCCCTTTACCAGTATTATAACCCTGTTCCTGTGATTGCGTTACCGATCCTCTAATCCAGGGGTGGGGAACTCCAGGCCTCAAGGACTGCCAACAGTGCAGGTTTTCAGGATTTCCCTAGTATTACATAGGGGTTGCAATAATCACCTTCAAACTGTGTCTTTTTCTAGTTCCTACCTACATCTGTTGTGCCTCACATACCTGCCTGCATCTGCTGTGTCACACATACCAGCCTGCACTTGCAGCGCCGTATATACCAGCCGTCATCTGTCTGCACCTGCGGTGCCGTATGTACCAGTCTGCATACGTTGCACCATTTATACCTGCCTACACCAGTTCATGAATACACTGTGCTGCCTCATACCCATCACGCCTGCTGATACCTGCTGAGCCTTACCTGCTGCCAGCCTTGGCCACTCTGGCCATACCTACCTAGAGACTTTAGTGGTCCGTAAGTGACGACCCCTGGAGTCAGCTTGCTTTTCCAGGTGGCGATCAGTGACATGACCCAGTAAGTTCACTCCTGGATGCTCACCCTGTGTTATAATTCCTAATCAACATCATGTGGATTCTTTACAAGTCTGTCTGCTTCCAATTCCTCTATGTATTTTTAATTCATAAAATAAAATCCACCCTTTTAGAAGCTCTGGATCTTCCTCTGTGCCTGATGATGATCTTAGCTCACCTAGGCCACTAAACTTGCAGTTTAGAAGAATCCTATGCAACTAACGTCCATATATACTTACTTTCCAGTTATTGTCAATCCTATTCCGTAGCTGCAGTGACTGTGCTCGGTCATTTTCGGAGAACCTGTTGTCCCACTAGTGAAGTAAATGGTCATCGGGTCTGTACTCCTTGTCCTTACACACACGTGCTTATCATTCGCTGACCTTAAATATATGGAAATATAGTGTTCTTACATGATCCCCAGTGACTATCATTACATGCTAATAGGATGGGACATACGTATAGAGATCTTGAAAATTCAGCCACCCTTCTCTCCTTCCAGACACGCTCATTTTGGTTTTCAGTAATGGAGCTTGGGATGAGATGGAGTCTACTGTTGGGGCCAGTTCTTGGCTTGTGATAATGCACTTTGCCTCTGAGGTTTGTAGCCTGTGCAGAATATCCTTTGCTGTAAGTTGTGTTGTTCCGGGAAGTAAAACTAAACCTGCAAAGGAATGGAAAGTTCAGATAGAACTTGTTACAAGGGTTTTATATATTATCTTTGAGGATTGAAACATCTAAGTAAAGACTTTAAGCATCCAAGTCACAAAGGAGATCTGTTATGACCCCTCAACATCACACCGCTTTTATAGCACTACTGTCCTCTTATGCGTCATAAAGACCTTAGGGCCCCCTGAGGACAAAAACAACATCTACAGCACTCTCTAAATTTATTACTAAACTGTGTTTCTAATTTTCATTTTATTTATTTTTGTACAATAGACGCTTCTTGCTGTTTTTGGAAGTGAACTCCACTTTTTTGCAGCATTTGAGGACAGTCAGAATTGTGCCATCCAGATAATGGGTATTTCCAAATATTTATCCTACAGATGGGTGGAGAGTCATTAATGTGTGATCACGAGGGAGTCCAGGTCTCTACTTACCTGCTCTAATGCAGGCAACATTAAGCAGCCACCACTCCGGCACCCGAGGGAGAATCACAATAACTCGGTCTCCCGGTTTTAAGTCACAGGCATCAGAGAGTAAATTTGCCACTTTCCTGGAGTGAAACCCCAACTCGTCAAAGCTCCATTTCACCTCTTTTCCTTCACCATCTATCCACCACAGAGCAGGATTGGGATGTCTACTGCCATCCTGGGAAAAGACCATTACTATTACTATTACTAATTCACCTTAATCATCAATCCATCATCATCAATCCATCATCATCAATCCATCATCATCATCATCAATCCATCATCATCCTCATCAATCCATCATCATCCTCATCAATCCATCATCATCCTCATCAATCCATCATCATCATCCTCATCAATCCATCATCATCATCATCATCATCAATCCATCATCATCATCATCAATCCATCATCATCATCATCAATCCATCATCATCATCATCAATCCATCATCATCATCATCAATCCATCATCATCCTCATCAATCCATCATCTTCAAAATACGCAGTCCTGTACCATGTCCAAAGCCAGTTTTTATCCATCCTGTACTATATACATTATATTTGGGTGCATAAATAAGTAATCATAGACTATCACCTTATCAGCAGCGGTCCACTTGTCTAAGACGTCACTTGCAAAGTTGAAGTATTCTGGTGGATCCAGTTTATAAATTGATCTAATTTCCTCATAGTCAAGGAAATTCTGAGGGTCCGAAAACGTTTGTCTCTTGATTAATCTGGAGCAGACCCTTGGGTTAAGATGAGATGCAAAGCTTCTTAGTTTAATTAGAATTTTCATGACGGACACGGATCTGGTCCCTGTAGAAGGAGGTCCACGAAGAAATAAAAATGCATTAAAAAGGTGTGCACTGGAAACAATGAATCTGTTCTCCTTCCTTTACACATTATGTTTCTTGCATGGATTTGATATCTTATCATCCTTTATATCTGTGGAGTAGGTTGTAGAAGGAAAAAGGCGAAAAGGAAGGCCAGCAACCTGATGGCTTGATATTATCAAGCCAGTGGTGGAGAAAACCCTGCTAGATCTATCTAGGCTGCACAAGATCGATCTTCTTACAGAGTGTTCATCCATCAAGTCACCGTGGCTTGAGATCCAGCTGAAGGCCGTTACAAAAAATTAAGGGTCGCGTTTAATCCAATGACTCTTATGGTGGGTTTACACGCCGCGATATCGGCGTCCAACTCTGACAAAAAGTCACGTGGGTCGCGAGTTGGACCCGATATCGTTAGCGCGTTGTACGGTTTGAGCGTACAACGCGATGCTGGAACGATGCCAAAACAATATCGGAGTTGAATAGCCGAGCTATTCAACCACCCGATATCGCAAGGCCGTTGTAGCAGCATCGTAGCGTGTGACAGCACAACTACAATGTGTACTCGCACCTCACCCATTAACTCCCATGTTAAATGGTCGTTGCTGGGTTGGTGGGCGTACACATCGTAGGGACGTTGTTTCCCGATATCGCAGCGTGTAAACCGCCGATGCGATATAGGGAAAAGTGCTCCCAAATGCGTGCTCCCGCGCCGTTGTATAGCGATATCGGGACGATATCGCTACGTGTAACCCCACCATGACTCCCTAGAACAACACCTAGAACAACATAAAAAAGGTTCCTTGCCCATGGCACAGAGTCTTCACATTGTCATAGAAGATTCAACTGCTGTCAAATTTATGGAGTTACTCTCCTGTAGATGTGTCTCATATAAAAATCGGACAACCCATATACATCTAAAGGTGTCTTATTATTAGTATTATAACCCTCATACATAAACATTTCCCCATACATTCCCCCATACATTGTACTCACAACCTCTCTTGTGAAAGCCTCAGGTCATACAAGGATCTCACTGCTCTATTCTGGCTGTAAGTAAATATTTCTGGAATTTCACAGAGGAGGAGTCCTGGGGGGAGGGATTGCAGTTGTCTCATACAGGATATAGGCTAATAGGGTTCGTAATTACAGTTGTGGCCAAAAGTATTGACACCCCTGCAATTCTGTCAGATAATACTCAGTTTCTTCCTGAAAATGATTGAAATCACAAATTCTTTGGTATTATTGTCTCCATTTAATTTGTCTTCAATGAGAAAACACAAAAAAAGAGAATTTTGTTTACTTACCGTAAATTCTTTTTCTTATAGCTCCTATTGGGAGACCCAGACATTGGGGTGTATAGCTTCCGACCTCCGGAGGACACACAAGGCATTACACCTAAAAGTGTAACTCCTCCCCTACTGCCTATACACCCCCTCCCGGGAGAATCCCATCAGTTCGGTGCACAAGCAGGAAGGAGGAAAGACCACCCGCGCCCAGACCAACAGGACTGGAAATAACAAACGGCCAAGAGGGCCAACACGCGATGTGAAAAAACGACACCAGGCACTAGCAGAGAACAAAGCCCCAAAAAGGCACAGGGTGGGAGCTGGGTCTCCCATAAGGAGCTATAAGAAAAAGAATTTACGGTAAGTAAACAAAATTCTCTTTTTCTTTTGCGCTCCATTGGGAGACCCAGACATTGGGATGTACAAGAGCTATCCCAGGGCGGGAAAAAACCCAAAAGCAGGCCCATCATAAATGAGCAACCGCTGCCTGAAGGATCCGCCTGCCCACATTGGCATCAGCCGATGCCAAAGCATGGACTTGATAATGCTTAGTAAAGGTGTGAAGACTAGACCATGTGGCCGCCTCACACACCTGAAGAGCTGAGGCTTGATGACGCAAGGCCCACGAGGCCCCCACAGCCCTTGTGGAATGAGCCTTAATACCAGTAGGTACAGGCAAACCAGAGGATACATAAGCCTCCCGAATAGGAGTCTTGATCCACCTAGCCAAGGAAGACTTGGAGGCTGCCTCACCCTTCTTCTGACCCACAGTCAGAACGAACAGTGCATCCGAATGACGAAATGACGCCGTTCGAGAAACGTAAATCCTGAGAGCCCTGACCAGATCCAAAGTATGGAGCGCCTTCTCATACTGGTGAACCGGAATCGGGCAAAAGGATGGCAGGACAATGTCCTGATTCAGATGGAAAGGAGATAGCACCTTAGGCAAGAACTCCGCCACAGGCCGAAGCATCACCTTATCCTGGTGAAACACCAGAAAAGGAGACTGACATGACAAAGCGGCCAACTCCGAAACTCTCCGCAGAGAAGTGATGACAACTAAAAAGGCAACCTTTTGTGAAAGCCTGGAAAGCGAAACCTCCCTCAGAGGTTCAAAAGGCGGCTTCTGCAATGCCGCAAGGACCAGATTAAGATCCCATGGGTCCAAAGGCCGTCTGTAGGGGAAAATGATGTGACTCGCCCCCTGAACGAACCTCTTCACCTGAGGAAGCGTAGCAAACGCTTATCAAAGAGAACCGACAACGCCGAGATCTGTCCCTTGATGGAACTGAGCGCCAAACCCTTATCCAACCCCGACTGGAGGAAGGCCAGAAGGGTCGACAGAGAGAAGGGCCAGGGAGAGCTGCCGTGGAGACGGCACCAGGAGAAGAAAATCTTCCATACTCTGCGGTAGATCCCTGCAGAAACCGGTTTCCTGGGCTGTCTCATGGTATCAACGACCTTAGTGGAAAAACCGCGGGACGTCAACAACCAGACTTCAAGCGCCACTAAGTCAGGCTCAGGGCCGAGGAATTGTGGCGGAAGAAAGGACCTTGAGACAATAGATCCGGCCGATCCGGGAGTCTCCATGGATCCCCCACCGAGGGCCGTAACAGGTCCGGGTACCAGGCCCTCCTGGGCCAGTCCGGAGCGATGAGAAGAGCTAGTCTGCATTCCGCCCCGAGCTTCCGCAGAACCCTGGGTAGCAAGGCCAATAGGGGAAAGACATAGGGAAGACGAAAGCGGGACCAATCCTGGACCAGCGCATCCGTCCCTACCGCCAGACTGTCTCGGGCGCGAGACATGAAGACTGGAACTTGACGATTTAGCCTGGACGCCATCAGGTCCACGTCCGGAGTTCCCCAAGTGCTGCAGATGTGCCGAAACACCTCTGGGTGAAGAGCCCATTCTCCCTCGTCCATTCCTTGCCGGCTTAAGTAGTCGGCCCCCCAATTGTCCACTCCGGGATGTGAACAGCCGAGATTGACGAGTCGTTGTCTTCTACCCACCGAAGGATGGGTTGGACCTCCGCAAAAGCCTGACTGCTGCGAGTGCCTCGCTGACGGTTTATGTAGGCAACGGCAGTCGCGTTGTCTGACTGGATCCGAATCGGACTCCCCGACAGAAACCTCGGGAAAGCCAGAAGTGCCAGGTAGACTGCTCGAATCTCCAGGACATTGATCTGTAAGGATGATTCCTGCGCCGTCCAGGTGCCCTGAGCCCTGTGATGCAGGAACACCGCACCCCAACCAAGAGGGGGAAGGAACGACCTGCCTCGGGACATCGACCTGGGCAACAGCCACCATTGGAGAGAATCCTTCGTCGCGGGAGAAAGGGCAATGCACCGATCTAGAGAGGACGGATTCTTGTCCCATCCGCGCAGGATCTGCAGCTGAAGCGGATGCAGATGAAACTGCGCAAAAGGGACCGTCTCTCGATGGTCGCCACCAACTTCCCTAGAACGTGCATGAGATGTCTGACGGGAACCAAGTCCGCCTGCAAAAGGAGTCGGACCTCCTCCACAATCAAAGACTGCTTGTCGAGGGAAGGATCACCAGAGCCGGGACAGTGAACAACTCCATACCCAGATACAGGAACGTCTGAGTAGGAATGAGGACCGACTTCGGGGAGTTGACTATCCACCCGAAGGTCCGAAGAGTATCCAAAGTGGCAGAAAGACTCATCTGACACTGTTCTGCAGACAAGGCCCTTATCAGCAGGTCGTCCAGATACGGAGTGACCGCATGTCCCTGCAAATGCAGCACCGCCACCATTGCATCACCTTGGTGAAGATCCTCGGGGCCGAGGAGAGGCCGAAGGGCAACGCCACAAACTGGAAATGTTCCTCTCCCACCGCGAACCTCAGCCATCGCTGATGAGCCGGAGCAATAGGGATGTGGAGATAAGCATGCTTCACGTCCACCGACGCCAGGAAGTCCCCCTGAGACAGGGACGCTATCACCGAGCGTAAGGACTCCATCCTGAAGGGTCTGACTCTCACGTGGCGGTTGAGGAGCTTGAGGTCCAACACCGGTCGCACCAAACCGTCTTTTTTCGGAACAGTGAAGAGGTTCGAATAAAACCCCCGAAACCGTTCCTCCAACGGAACCGGAACCACAACTCCGCTCTGAAGCAGAGCGTCCAGCGCTTGCTGTAAAGCCGCAGCCCTCGCCGGAGGGGGCGAAGAGATGCAGAACCGAGTCGGAGGTTGCGACTCCAGTTCTATCCTGTAGCCGTGAGAGACCACGTCCACCACCCACTGGTCCTGGATGTGACTTTGCCAGATGCTTCCAAAGCGGGAGAGCCTGCCACCGACCCTGGCCGCTACCGAGGGCGGTGAAGAGTCAGGAGGAGGCAGGTTTGGCGGCTGAGGCACCGGCGGGTTTCTTCTGCTGGGCCTTAGACTTCCAGGACCTATGAGACCTCTGGTCCTTGTCCAGACGGGAAGAGGAGGATGAGGAAGAGGCTGCCTTGGAAGAGGGACGAAAGGAGCGAAACCTAGCATGCAACTGACGCTGACCGGTCTTCTGCACCTTAGATTGCGGCAAGGAGGTGGATTTTCCCCCTGTAGACTCCTTAATGAGATCGTCAAGACGCTCCCCAAATAGCCTATCTCCCGAAAACGGGAGGCCCTGGAGGAACTTTTTGGACGTAGCGTCCGCCTTCCAGTCACGCAGCCACAACATCCGACGTGCTGCCAGCGAGTTAGCTGAAGCAACCGCAGATCGACTAGCAGATTCCATGATTGCGTATCTAGCATAGTCTGTAAACGCCTCGGCCTGAGACGTCAGGACCGCCACCTCAGGAATACCCGAAGCCACCCTAGGGATCTCCGAAAGATAAGCCGAAACCGTTTGAATGGCCCACACAGCCGCGAAGGCTGGAGCAAGAGAGGCACCTGTGGCCTCAAAGATGGACTTCTGCAGAAGCTCGATCTGCCGGTCCGTGGGGTCCTTGAGAGAGGACCCGTCCGCCACCGACATAACGGTATTGGCCGACAATCGAGAAACCGGAGGGTCCACTCTCGGAGAAACAGACCAACCCTTGGCCACATCTGGCGGGAAAGGGTAACGGGAATCCTTCTGCTTCTTAGCAAAGCGCTTATCAGGACAGGCCCGAGGGGTCTGAACCGTAGAGTGGAAGTTAGAATGACCAGAAATGATCCTCTGGACCTGGCCGGAGGGAGAAACTGATAAAGTTCCTCTGAAACGGAGGAATCCACCGGCGGAGCGGGGACCGTCAAGTCCAGCACCGTATTGATAGAAGACACTAAGTCGTCTACCAAAGAACTTTCGTCCGGGTCCTCATCAGGAGCCCGAACGGAGTCTAAGTCCTCCTCCCCTTCCAACAGTGAGCCCGCAGCTCGGGAGCCCGCTTGCGAGGGTGCAGGAGAAACCGCCCGGCGTGGCCACTTAGGAGGTCCGGGGAACGGTTCCGAGAGGCCAGAATTGTCGCCAGAGTCCAAACCTCTAGTAGAGGAAGAACCACTCCGACGCCTACGACGTGTGGCGGAGGCCCCAGGGGAACCCTCCATCCACCTGACAAGGACTCCTGCAAGGCTCTGGTCATAGTCGCCATAGACTGAGACACAAAGGCAGAAATGGACTGAGTAAAAACAGCCGTCCAAGGCGGAGGGTACTGCTGGATCCACCGGGCCAGGCGGAGACACCAAAGACCCAGAACTGGGGGGAGCCTCGTGCACCAAGGCAGTTACTTGGACTGCAGAAGCAGGAGAATTGTCAGCCTCATGCGGGGAACAAGCCGAGCAATGAGGGAAAGAGGATCCAGCAGGCAGCTGGGCCTGACATGCTGTACAAGCATGATAACGTGTCTGCACCCTGGGAGCTTTGTTCCTGGAGATAGACATGGTGTCCCTTCAGTGCATCCAATGAGAGAGCTCAGAGGAAGGGAATTGGGGTGCAATTGAAACCAGGGGGGAGAATAGAGCACCACCAGAGACTAGGGTGACCTACCGGACCTTGTGTGCCCTCCAGAGACGCGCAGACCCTGCAGCCAGCAGCAAAATGCAGGGACAAGAAGCCCCCAAGATGGCCGATGGAGCTGAGAGAGAGGGAGTGACCCGGGAGTGTCCCCAGAAGCGCGCGAATCTGGAGGGCAGGTCCTTTCCCCCTGAGAAACCGCCCCCCAATCTGCAGAGCAGCAATTCCCCATAGGGGACCAAAAACCGGCCTGCCGCGGCCGTCCTCCAAAGGGGCGGGCACAACCCAAGGGGCGGCACCGCACCATGAAGCCCCGGCTTGGCTGTAAAGACACTAGGCTGCAAGCCGGGGGCTAAATTTATCTCCGCGGTCGCCTGCCAGCAGGGGGTCAGCGCGGAGCACCCGCGAAAATCGCGGGAGCGCCTGGCCAGGATCCCAGGCAGCCGGGGGAGGCAGCGCCTCCCTGCCCAGCTATACAGAGCAGCTGCAGATGCAGCACGGACCCCCACAGAGTACCTCATTGGAGGTGCAGGGTCCGGTCCCTGTGGATCCCTCACGCAGGCCAGCAGACACCGGGGGAGCCGTGGACTGAGTGGATGAGCCCAAATGTGGGGGCCAGGGGGATCCCACTTCTCCAGAGCCCCTAAGGGTTGGAGGAAGGATAATCAGCATTAGGGCTCCAGCCCGTTGCAACCCAAGGGTACCTCAACCGCCTCCGCCCTGGGGAAGAGGAAGGAGACATGCTGGGGATCAAAAGATCCTCTTTGCTTCCATCCGACACTAAACAGTGAGAGAGCATGAGTGTAGAGTGTGCCTCCTTCAACACAAAGCAAAGAACTGATGGGATTCTCTCGGGAGGGGGTGTATAGGCAGTAGGGGAGGAGTTACACTTTTAGGTGTAATGCCTTGTGTGTCCTCCGGAGGTCGGAAGCTATACACCCAATGTCTGGGTCTCCCAATGGAGCGCAAAAGAAAAAATTGTCCTAAAGCCAAATTGGATCTAATTCCACACCAAACATAAAAAGGGGGTGGACAAAAGTATTGGCACTGTTAGAAAAATCATGTGATGCTTCTCTAATTTGTGTAATTAACAGCACCTGTAACTTACCTGTGGCACCTAACAGGTGTTGGCAAGAACTAAATCACACTTGCAGCCAGTTGACATGGATTAAAGTTGACTCAACCTCTGTCCTGTGTCCTTGTGTGTACCACATTGAGCATGGAGAAAAGAAAGACCAAAGAACTGTCTGAGGACTTGAGAAACCAAATTGTGAGGAAGCATGAGCAATCTCAAGGCTACAAGTCCATCTCCAAAGACCTGAATGTTCCTGTGTCTACCGTGTGCAGTGTCATCAAGAAGTTTAAAGCCCATAGCACTGAAGCTAACCTCCCTAGATGTGGACGAAAAAGAAAAATTTACGAGAGATTTCAACGCAAGATTGTGCGGATGGTGGATGAAGAACCTCGACTACCATCCAAACAAGTTCAAGCTGCCTTGCAGTCAGAGGGTACAACAGTGTCAACCCCTGTACTATCCGTCAGCGTCTAAATGAAAAGGGACTGTATGGTAGGATACCCAGGAAGACCCCACTTCTTACCCCGAGACATAAAAAAACCAGGCTGGAGTTTGCCAAAACTTACCTGAGAAAGCCTAAAACATTTTGGAAGAATGTTCTCTGGTCAGATGAGAAAAAAGTAGAGCTTTTTGGGCAAAGGCATCAACATAGAGTTTACAGGAGAAAAAAAAGAGGCATTCAAAGAAAAGAACACGGTCCCTACAGTCAAACATGGCGGAGGTTCCCTGATGTTTTGGGGTTGCTTTGCTGCCTCTGGCACTGGACTGCTTGACCGTGTGCATGGCATTATGAAGTCTAAAGACTACCAACAAATTTTGCAGCATAATGTAGGGCCCAGTGTGAGAAACTGGATCTCCCTCAGAGGTCATGGGTCTTCCAGCAGGACAGTGACCCAAAACACACTTCAAAAAGCACTAATGGTTTGAGAGAAAGCACTGGAGACTTCTAAGGTATCCAGCAATGAGTCCAGAAATGAATCCCATAGAACACCTGTGGAGAGATCTAAAAATGGCAGTTTGGAGAAGGCACCCTTCAAATATCAGGGACCTGGAGCAGTTTGCCAAAGAAGAATGGTCTAAAATTGCAGGAGAGCATTGTAAGAAACTCATTGATGTTACCAGAAGTGGTTGATCGCAGTTATTCTGGCTAAATGTTGTGCAACCAAGTATTAGGCTGAGGGTGCCAATACTTTTGTCCAGCCCATGTTTGGAGTTTTGTGTGAAATGATCAATGTTTTGCTTTTTGCTTCATTCTCTTTTGTGTTTTTTCATTGAAGACAAATTAAATGAAGATAATAATACCAAAGAATTTGTGATTGCAATCATTTTCAGGAAGAAACTGAGTATTATCTGACAGAATTTTAGGGTGTCAATACTTTTGGCCACAACTGTATGGTAACTATAGTTGGAGCAGTTCTAAGTCTGGAGTCATGAGACTCGAAACGCATCACTCGGCACAGCCGTCAGCTTTCCTGAGTGGAGCGTGTCAGCTGTATGTATTTCTATGTATTTCTATGCAGCTGCCAGGCTCCTGTCCGGGGAGCCGGAGGCCGTGCCGAGTGATGCAAGGCTCGCAAGAGTCACACGCAAGTTTCTGGGATTCATTCTACAGCGCTTTTGAAAATGAAAGAAATACACAGGCATGTGATTTCCAAAGCTCTCCAAATGAATTTAATGCAGATTATATTATATTATATATTATATCTATTATATAATTGCCATAGCGACTTCTGTCGCATACGGCGCCACTTCCGTGGCTTTGTTCGGATCCATGGCTCCGGGGGCGGCGACAGTGCGGGGTCCCCCGGCTACAGGGAGCGGCGGAGGAACGTTCCGCTCTCGGAAGTTCCGTCCACCCTCCAGCCTCTCCCCTCCACCCACTACCGTACCTAGCGGGGGGGGCAGGGGCGGACAGCGACCACCTGATCGCCTTCAACGAGGCGTCCTCCGGACAGGACAACCACAGCTGCCTGCAGGACACCGGGACCTGGTGCGGGACTCTGCCGACTTCAATGTGACGGAGGCGGGCGGGACGGCGGCGCTGCTCCGCCTGGAGCTGCTGCCGCTGCGGAACACCCAGAGCTCCCGGCTGTACGCGCTGTGCTCCCGGCGGGGCCGCGGGCTACCCTGGACGCTGCACCCGGGGCCGGACGGGCGTCTGCGGCTGCTGGAGGAGCACAGGCCGCTGCTACCCAGTGTGCCTGCAGGCGATCATCATCGCGGTGCTGCTGTCCCTGTCCGGCATCTTCAGCGGCCTCAACCTGGGGCTGATAGCGCTGGACCCCATGGAGCTGCGGGTGGTGCAGCGCTGCGGATCCGAGCGGGAGCGGAGGTACGCGGCCAAGATCGAGCCGGTGCGGCGCAACGCCAACTACCTGCTCTGCAGTCTGCTGCTGGGAAACGTGCTGGTCAACACCACCCTCACCGCCCTGCTGGACGAGCTCATCGGCTCCGGACTCTGGCCCGTGGCCGCCTCCACCATGGCCATCGTGGTGCTGGGGGAGATTGTGCCCCAGGCCCTGTGCTCCCGGCACGGCCTGGCAGTGGGCGCCAACACGCTGTGGCTCACCCGCATCTTCATGGTGGCCACCTTCCCCCTGCCCTACCCCGTCAGCCGCCTGCTGGACTGTGTGCTGGGACAGGAGATCGGCACCGTGTACAACCGGGAGAAGCTGCTGGAGATGCTCAAGGTGGTTGAGGGGGGACTACAAGTCCCAGCAGAGGGAGGGGTGAGGGGGACTACAAGTCCCAGCAGAGGGAAGGGTGAGGGGGATTACAAGTCCCAGCACAGGGATGGATGAGGGGGGCTACAAGTCCCAGCAGAGGGAAGGGTGAGGGGGACTACAATTCCCAGCAGAGGGAAGGGTGAGGGGGACTACAAGTCCCAGCAGAGGGAAGGGTGAGGAAGACTACAAGTCCCAGCAGAGCGATGATGAGGGGGGACTACAAGTCCCAGCAGAGGGAAGGGTGAGGGACTAAAGTCCCAGCAAAGGGAAGGGTGAGGAGGACTACAAGTCCCAGCAAAGGGAAGGGTGAGGGGACTACAAGTCCCAGCAGAGGGAAGGGTGAGGGGGACTACAAGTCCGAGCAGAGGCAAGGGTGAGGGGGACTACAAGTCCCAGCAGAGGGGGAGGAAAGTGCGGGAGAGGGACTACAAGTCCCAGCAGAGGGACTTCATGTCCGGCAGCTCTGCCCGCCCCTCCTCTCCTCCTACACCAGACGCACACCGGCCGCAGTGAGTCTGCATCCCCGCCCCTCACATCTGTCTCCCAGCACCACCCCCCCCCCCCCCGGTCCTTACATTGGGGCCCGGAGCACCCCAGCAAGCCTCCGCCCTCCCCTCCGGCCTCCGCCCTCCCCTCCGGCCTCCCCTTGTCCTACTCCCTCACCCCATCCAGCCTCCCCTGTCCTCACCCCTCCGCCTCCCCTGTCCTCACCCCTCCACCTCCCCTGTCCTACCCCCAGCTCCCTGTCCTCACCCCTCCAGCCTCCCCTGTCCTCACCCCTCCAGCCTCCCCTCTCCTCACCCCTCCAGCCTCCCGCTCACCTCCATCCCCCCTCCAGCCTCCGCTCCCCCTCACCCCTCCTAGCCTGTCCGCTCTCCTCACCCTCCATATGCAATGTCACAGTATCTGTATATATGTGTGTATGTAGTCACTTCCGTCACTTGTCCGCACACATCACACACACACACACACACACACACACACACACTCCGCTATACTTACCACCAGCCCTGCATCAGCCGCCTAGATCCTCAGTCGACATGTCGCCACCCCCGAACTACTGGATCCAATATAGCGTCCAAAAAGTCTCGCCAAACTTCCCGGACGCCATATTGGATCCAGTCGTCCGCGGGCGCCGACATGTCAACTCAGGATCCAGCCGGCGGGAAGACGCAGGGTCGGTGCTAACTATAGCGAAGTGTCGTGTGTTGTGTGTGTGTGTGTGTATGTTGTGTGCTGACCACTCTGCCCACGCCGCTGTGCTGACCAATCTCACCGCACTCACTGCTAACCACTGAGCCACCGCACTCACTGCTAACCACTGAGCCACCGCACTCACTGCTAACCACTGAGCCACCACCGCACTGCAACTGCTAACCACTAAGCCACCGTATACTCTGCTACCCACTGAGCTACCTGTATACACACAATTCATTTCAACCCACTCCCCTAACTATTAGTAAATAAACTATATATGGATTCTAGACTACCCGATTCTTTAGAATCGGGCCGCCATCTAGTTTTATATACCCTTCAAAAATATTGGTATACCATACATAAATGTAGGCGATTCTTACATGATAGCAAATAACACAAAACAAAAGACTCTCCCTGCACCCACCCAGCTCAGTCACACCCCTCAGCAAGTCTTTGTTTCTTGTAAGAACACCTCGCCCTATTAGATTTTGGCAGACCTGAAGACATTAATGGCTAGTACAACCAGACGATTGAAAAAAAATTCCCTCATTGCGGCAGAGGGTCTCTCTCTCTTTCCCTGTCTCCCGATGATACCAGAAATTCCCATTCAAAACGTCAGTTCTAAAACAAAACACAGGACAGATCAGGATGATAACGCATGCAAAAACCGATACAGTGCGGCAGAGACGCCGGACTCGTCTGCATCAGGCGAAATCCTAATGCCACCTGATGTCACTGCATCGCCATGGTCAATATAGGGATACAGGCCTGATCAGGAGGCATCAGGATTTTGCCGGACACAGACGCAACCACCAAAAATGCAGATGTGAAAGCACCCTTACTTACCTACTGCCTTCTATATGTTTTTATAAATATACAGTACAGACCAAAAGTTTGGACACATCTTCTCATTTAAAGAGTTTTCTCTCTAGATTCACACTGAAGGCATCAAAACTATGAATTAACACATGGGGAATAATATACTTAACAAAAAAGTGTGAAACAACTGAAAATACGTCTTATATTCTAGGTTCTTCAAAGTAGCCACCTTTTGCTTTGATTACTGCTTTGCACACTCTTGGCATTCTCTTGATGAGCTTCAAGAGGTAGTCACCGGAATGGTTTTCACTTCACAGATGTGCCCTGTCAGGTTTAATAAGTGGGATTTCTTGCCTTGTAAATGGGGTTGGGACCATCAGTTGTGTTGTGCAGAAGTCTGGTGGATACACAGCTGATAGTCCTACTGAATAGACTGTTAGAATTTGTATTATGGCAAGAAAAAAATCAGCTAAGTAAAGAAAAATGAGTGGCCATCATTACTTTAAGAAATGGAGGTCAGTCAGCCCGAAAAATTGGGAAAACTTTGAAAGTGTCCCCAAGTGCAGTTGCAAAAATCATCAAGCGCTACAAAGAAACTGGCTCACATGAGGACCCCAGGAAAGGAAGACCGAGAGTCACCTCTGCTGCGGAGGATAAGTTCATCCGGTTCACCAGCCTCAGAAATCGCAGGTTAACAGCAGCTCAGATTAGAGACCAGGTCATTCCCACACAGAGTTCTAGCAGCAGACACATCTCTACAACAACTGTTAAGAGGAGACTTTGTGCAGCAGGCCTTCATGGTAAAATAGCTGCTAGGAAACCACTGCTAAGGACAGGCAACAAGCAGAAGAGACTTGTTTGGGCTAAAGAACACAAGGAATGGACATTAGACCAGTGGAAATCTGTGCTTTGGTCTGATGAGTCCAAATTTGAGATCTTTGGTTCCAACCACCGTGTCTTTGTGCGACGCAGAAAAGGTGAACGGATGGACTCTACATGCCTGGTTCCCACCGTGAAGCATGGAAAAGGAGGTGGGATGGTGTGGGGGTTCTTTGGTGGTGACACTGTTGGGGATTTATTCAAAATTGAAGGCATAGTGAACCAGCATGGCTACCACAGCATCTTGCAGCGGCATGCTATCCCATCCGGTTTGCGTTTAGTTGGACCTTCATTTATTTTTCAACAGGACAATGACCCCAAACACACCTCCAGGCTGTGTAAGAGCTATATGACCAAGAAGGAGAGTGATGGGGTGCTACGCCAGATGACCTGGCCTCCACAGTCACCAGACCTCAACCCAATCGAGATGATTTGGGGTGAGCTGGACCGCAGAGTGAAGGCAAGAGCCAACAAGTGCTAAGCATCTCTGGGAACTCCTTCAAGACTGTTGGAAGACCATTTCCGGTGACTACCTCTTGGACCTCATCAAGAGAATGCCAAGAGTGTGCAAAGCAGTAATCAAAGCAAAAGGTGGTTACTTTGAAGAAATCTAGAATATAAGACATATTTTCAGTTGTTTCACACTTTTTTGTTAAGTATATAATTCCACATGTGTTAATTCATAGTTTAGATGCCTTCAGTGTGAATCTACAATTTTCATAGTCATGAAAATGAAGAAAACTCTTTGAATGAGAAGGTGTGTCCAAACTTCTGGTCTGTACTATATAAATATAGAGAAGTCCCCATACCTTTCTCTCTATGAGCTTTATATATCATTTTCCTAAATAGAACATATTAAAATTGGTGCTTTTAGCTTTTGTTTAGTGAGTAATTGGTGATGTTCCCATACAAAAATAAATAAATAAATATTAATAGCATATTGACATTGTATTTCTTCTCGAAATGTGTAGTATTTCATTTCATTGAGCAATCTTGTTAAGTGAAATGGGAACAAACTTATTTCATGTTTGAGGCAGACATAAAGGCTGGAAACATACTGTCCAAGTGACATGCGAATTACTCGCAGGAGTCTCGAATCATTCACCCGGCATGACCCCTGCCTCTTTGGACGGGATACTGTCAGTGGTAAGTTTTTCTATGTAACTCCACTGCTCCCGTCCAGAGAGGGGGATGCCATCCCGAGTGAATGATCTGAGACTCGTGCGAGTAGCTCACATGTCACTCGGACAGTGTGTTTCCAGCCAAAGGGAAAAAAAAAACAGAGAAGCTTTAGTTCAGGGTGGAGGCACACTGTGTGAGTGACTCACGCAGGTTCAATGCGAGGGATACTCGCATTGCACTCGGACCAGTGTTGCCATATCAGGCAGGACACACTGGTGTGTGTCCCCTGCGCTGAACTCACACTGCGAGTCAAATGCAAGTTCACTCGCAGCATGCTGCGACTGAAAGCGTGTTTGACGCATGAGTGGCTAATGACAGGGCGAGGGGCAGACAGGGCGAGAGGCAGACAGGGCGAGGGGCAGACAGGGCGAGGGGCAGACAGGGCGAGGGGCAGACAGGGCGAGGGGCAGACAGGGCGAGGGGCAGACAGGGCGAGGGGCAGACAGGGCGAGGGGCAGACAGGGCGAGGGGCAGACAGGGCGAGGGGCAGACAGGGCGAGGGGCAGACAGGGCGAGGGGCAGACAGGGCGAGGGGCAGACAGGGCGAGAGACAGAGACAGACAGACCACCGTTAGTACATGAATAAATCAACACGACCATCATTAGTACATAAACAAACCATCAGAACCACCATAAGTACATGACTAAATCACCAGGACCACCATTTGTATATGAATTTGAGCACCAAGACGACCATCAGTACATGGTACACCAATTGTAATGTCAGGCCAGTATATCCTTAACAATGGTAAGAAGATGCTGGGAGTTGTCATCAGACTGCGGATCATACAGGAACCACAGTACTGATGAGACACAGGCAGGATCACAATGAAATTTTTTCATCCAGGTACCTTATAGGTGAGATGTTCTCCAA
>JARQOC010000011.1:207824684-207986027 GCA_033576535.1 Allobates femoralis | reverse complement strand
AGCGCTTTGTCAGTCAAGCATACAAGACTTTATGCCTTATGTGAACTTACAGTGTAGCCATGAACAGCATTTCCCCGGTAAAGGTGTGCGTTATGGCTGTGAGGCCCGTGAAGTGACAGTAGGCTGTGAGGCCCCAGTAAATGTGGTAGGCTGTGAGGCCCCGGTAAAGGTGTGTGGTTATGGCTGTGAGGCCCGGTGAAAGGTGTGCGGTTATGGCTGTGAGGCCCGGTAAAGATGAGTGGTTTGGCTGTGAGGCCCCAGTGAAGCTGTGCAGTTATGGCTGTGAGGCCCAAGTAAAGATGAGTGGTTTGGCTGTGAGGCCCCGTAAAGATGTGGTTTGGCTGTGAGGCCCCGGTAAAGATGAGTGGTTTGGCTGTGAGGCCCCGGTAAAGATGAGTGGTTTGGCGTGAGCCATGAATGGTCAGTTATGGCTGTGAGCCCAGTAGAGGTGTGTGGTTATGGCTGTGAGGCCCGGTAAAGGTGTGAGTTATGGCTGTGAGGCCCCGTAAAGGTGTGAGGTTATGGCTGTGAGGTCCCGGTAAATATGTGGATTGGCTGTGAGGCTCCAGTGAAGGTGTGCGGTTATGGCTGTGAGGCCCAAGTAAAGATTTGCGGTTATGGTTGTGAGGCCCGGTAATGGTGTGAGGTTATGGTTGCGAGGCCCGTAATAGATGTGTGGTTATGGCTTGTGAGGCCCCGGTAAAGGTGTTTGGTTATGGCTTTGAGGCACCGTAAAGGTGTGCGGGTTATGGCTGTGAGGTCCTAGTAAAGGTATTTAGTTATGGTTGTAAAGCCCAGGTAAATATGTGTGGTTTGGCTGTGAGGCCCTGGTAAAGGTGTGCAGTTATGATTGTGAGGCCCTGGTAAAGGTGTGAGGTTATGGTTGTGCAGCCACTGTAAAGGTGTGCGGCTATGGCTGGAAGTCCCTGTAAAGGTGTGCAGTTGTCTTTTGTATTGGCGTTTAGGATGGAGAAAATAAAGCCTGCTCATCATGTTGATGTTGCTTGGTCGCTTTTTGTGCTGGGGAGTCTTATTTGAGGAGAAATCTTATAAAGGGAGTGATAGTGAAGGGTGTATATAATGTTGAAATTATTATACAAATCATTGCTACCCTGAATCAAATGGATTCAAATTTCGGGTATCTCTGAATTGACCAGATTACTATTCTTCTCATGATGGACATAAGTGTGAAGTCATCCAAGATGAGGAGAACTAAAGTAATAACTTTATAAATCCTTGATCAATATACCATACTTTTCGGACTATAAGATGCACTTTTTTCCCAAAAATGTTTGGGAAAAGTGGGGGTGCGTCTTATAGTCCGAATATATGGTCTGTGGGGCTGTGCTAGTGGGGAGCCGCTGCTCTGGAGCGGCTGGAGGAGGCTGGCTCAGGTTGCAGAGGCAGCGGAGGTCACTTTCCCCCTCTCATTAGTCTAATGTAATATGCACTGCACTCTCCCCGTGCATCTCTCAGGCTTAAGACGGCGCCGAGGCGGGCGGGGGAGCATTGCATAGGTATGCACCCTCCTATATCACTGTATATGGCCCCCCATGCTGCCACAGTTGCACACTAGAAAATAATAAACAATGTAACTTACCTCTCCAGCGCTCACGTCTGTCACTCCCTGCTTGACGCACTTCGCGTACTGAGTCCTCTTGCGTCCCCGGCATCCGATCATGTGACTAGAACAGCACAATGACGTTATGGCTGTGTGCAGCCTGATCACATAATCAGATGCTGGCACACATGAAGACTCAGGAGACGAAGTACAGCAAGCAGGGAGTGATGGAGGGGAGTGCCAGAGAGCCAAGTAACATTGTTTAGTATTTTCTGGTGTGTGGCAGCATGTGGAACCATATACAGTGATGGGGGTGGCCATATCCAGGATGGGGACCATATCTAACATGGAGGGGGGCTGTATCAAGGATGGGGGGGTAATGTACCTTGGATAGGGGGGCGCGATACATACCAGGCCATATCCCACAATGGGGGCCCATATCCAGGATGGAGATTATATACCAGGATCGAGGGGCCCTATCCAGGATGGGGGACATATATTACCTGGAAGGGGCCTAGGATGTTGAAATTACCCCCATAAGTGTAAGCAGCAGATCCCCCGCCAATTGCAGTGCAGTATAAACACATTTTTTGCTTAATTTTTATTTTTTCCTACAGTTGTGGCCAAAAGTATTGACACCCTTGCAATTCTGTCAGATAATACTCAGTTTCTTCCTGAAAATGATTGCAATCACAAATTCTTTGGTATTATTATCTTCATTTAATTTGTCTTCAATGAAAAAACACAAAAGAGAATGAAGCAAAAAGCAAAACATTGATCATTTCACACAAAACTCCAAAAATGTCTGGTAACTCTTTCTATACTCAACATCCTTAAAGGTACCGTTACACGCCGCAACTGTGGTGTAGCAAGTGAGAGGCAATCGGAATTTCAGTCACGGATGCCTTGAAATTGCTACGAATTGGGGAAAGTGATGGTGATTTTCGCAGTTGCTCCCGGTTGCGGTTTCAGAGCATTGTTCTAAAACCAGAGGCAACCCTGAAGGTGAATTTCCCTGGTTTTGGCGTGTGAACGGGTGATAGGGATGGAATCTGCGTCGCCTAGTGATTTCCCAGAGGCGTGCCACAGCGTGCTGGATACCGCGCCCCGTCAGCGATGTTCATGCTAACAGTCATGCCTAACATTGGCGAGACCCCATGAATTCTGGGCTTAGGGCGAGCTGATAAAACAAAGCTTGCCCTAACCCCTTTATTACCCAGTGAGCACCCGCACCAGGGCCTTGAATGAGTCGGGTACAGCGCCAGAAGATGGCGCTTCTATGAACGGGGGGAAGGGGAGGGTGGGTCAGAAACCAATATTAGACATGACCACCATGAATTTCTAGTAATCGTATAGAAAAAAAAACCGCAACACAGAGAAACAATATTTTTTATTGGAAATAAAACAGAACACAATTAGGGACTCCATCTTTATTAAAGAAAAGAACCCCACCCCTCTGACATAGCCCAGGTTTGAGAGTCCCACAACATTCAATCCGGATCCAATATCATCTGATCGGTTTGCTGGCCGTTGTAAAACGGACAGCCACGGATCAGATTTGGTCCCCATGTATCCCTATGGGCAATGAATCTGATCGGATTTGGCCTTAAAGGGACACTGTCACCAGGTTTTTGCCATCCCATCTGACAGCAGCATAATGTAGAGATAGAGACCCTGATTCCAGCGATGTGTCACTTACTGAGCTGCTTGCTCTCACTTTGATAAAATGACTGTTTTCTCTGCTTCAGATTTAGCAGTAAATGACTATGCTGGACTATTTGATTAGTCCTAAGATGTTAATCTCCAGCTGATTGAACAGTGATTTTATGAAAACTACACTAAGCAGCCCAGTAAGGCGGCCGTCACACGCTTCAATCTTTGGAGCGATATTGTTAGCGATCACGTGCACGCGCGATCGCTAACAATATCGTTCACATCGCTGGTGAGATGTCACACAGGCAGACTCACCAGTGATGTGGAGCAGCGAGATCGCTGGTAACTATGGTACACATCGGGTTACTAGGCGCCGCGCGGCGCTTAGTAACCCGACGTTTACCATAGATACCATCTCCCAGCATAGGCTCTGCTGCTGGGAGATCGTTCATCGTGGTGTCACACACCACGATGAGGCAGATTGATCAAGCGTTTATCGCTTGATATGAGCTCCGGCTCACAAATCTGCGATCTAGCTCGCTTGATTACACGAAGCGACGCACAAACGATATCGCTTAAGTGATCAAAAAGCAGATCGCTTAAGCGATATCGTTCAAGAAATTGATGCGTGTGACGGCCGCCTATGAGACAGATCGCTGGAATCAAGGCCTCTGTCTCTACATTATGCTGCTGTCAGATGACATGGCATAAACCTGGTGACAGTGTCCCTTTAATGGCATCTGATTTGTGCAGGATCTGATTCTGTCCAATATTTTCTGTACCCAAGTTCAAGCTGGATCCAGTTCAAGCTGTTTTAGATGGCAAAATACACCAGTGTGAAAAGAGCCTAAGGGCCCCGTCACACTGAGCGACGCACCAGCGATCCCGACAATGATATGACCTGGTAGGGATCGCTGTTGTGTCACTTTGGGGTCGCTGGTGAGATGTCAAACAGTCAGATCTCACCAACAACTCAGCATCTTTCCGGAATGATACGGAGGTCGTTGGGAATCTGTTACTCTCGGGTGTAGTATTGAGATCGCTGGTCGTTGTGCCTGTCAAACACAGCGGATGCAGCATTCCCAGCTGGAGCGCAACGACCAAAAAATGATCCAGAACAGTTTGTAACGATCAGCGATCTCACAGCAGGGGCCTGATTGCTGCTAAGTGTCACACATAGCGAGATCACTGGCGATCTCGCTAGTGATCTCATTTAGTGTGACGGGCGCTTAAGGTTGCTTTCACACTGCGATATTTCGGAATCTGTGCCTGTCCGTTGTAAAACGGACAGCCACGGATCAGATTTGGCCCCCATGTATCCCTATGGGCAATGGATCTGATCGGATTTGGCCTTAATAGCATTCGATTTGTGCAGGATCTGATTCTGTCTGATTTTTTGCTGTACCCAAAATTGGAGACTGCACCGATTTTGGGCACTGCGGATCAAATCGGAAAGAGCCGGATCCGACACGATCCGCGGCAAATAACATGAGGGCCTATGGAGCACTGGTCCGGGACCCGATTTTAGTGTACTGAGCATGCTCAGTACACTAAAACTGCTTCGGTGTGTGTCCTGCGCCGTCTAGCTCCCAGGACTTAAGGACCTTGCGAGGCTGGGCTACCCAATCAGCTGTTGAGTCACATGACTGCATCAGCTGAGCGGGTTAAATAGCCTGCCAAAACCGATCGGCGGACGGGAGATTTAAACCGTGCTGATCATGTCATGTGACAACCCGATCAGCTGATCGCTCACATGACCGCATCAGCTGAGCGGTTTAAATAGCCCGCCCGCCAATCGGGAGATTTAAACCGCTCAGCTGATACAGTCATGTGAGCGATCAGCTGATTGGGTTGTCACATGACTGCATCAGCACGGTTTAAATCTCCCGCCAGCCGATTGGTTTTGGTGGAAAGGCTATTTAAACCGCTCAGCTGATGCGGTTATGTGACTGATCAGCTGATCAGGTAGCTCCACCCCGCCAGGTCCTTAAGCCCCGGGAGCTAGTCGGCGTGTGACACACGCCAGAGAAGTGAGGATGTTTTTTTTTTTATTATTGTTTTTTTAACGCTTGCTTCACTCCCGCAATGTATATATATATATTGCGGGAGTGAAAGTGCCCGACTTGCCTGCACTTCAAAGGCTCAGGCTTTCTGTGTCCGTATCCATGAAAATCACGGACCCGGACACAAAAATGGCATCTGGAGGTCACCTCCGATGCAGTCCTTTCCTGTTCGTGGGGTTCCTGCAAAAAAACAGGATCCCCACGGACAGAAAAAAAAACGCTATGTGACACATACAGAGATCGCTATTGGGATCGCTGTTGTGTCACGAAATCCGTGACGCAACAGCGATGTCGTTCTGTGTGACACGCACCAACGATCAGGCCCCTGCTGTGAGATCGTTGATCGTTACACACTGCTCTGGGTCGTTCCTGCGTCATTGTGCTCCCGCTGGGAACGCTACATCGTTGTGTTTGACAGAGATAATGAGCAACGATCTCAATGCTATGCTATGGAGAGAACATTCTCAACGACATCGGTATAATTCTGGATCGCTGTTGCATCGTTATGTGAGACTGGGCCTTAAGTCACTGGTTCTAGGTCTCCTTCAGCACAAAGCCATAAACTCACCAGGGAACCCAGCACAGACCTGACAATAGTATTTATACACTGGGACCATTCTGTTGGATATTCCATGGGCTTTTGATATGGTAATGGATCAGTCACCAGAGGATTAATGTGTAACAGTCCCTACCCCAAATGTAAATGACTTATATAATACTGAAACTCTCATTTGACATTGGCCTATAAACATTTAATATACCAAGTGTATGCCATGTTCAAATTATGCAATAAAAAGGGGAAAGTTTCATGGAAAATGTCATACAATGATAAGGAATAGGTTGATTGCTGGAGGATTCCTGTGTGGACTGGTTGTTAATCTTAGTAGTCTGGGAATTGCATTTCTTTGGAGTTACACATCACAAAAAACAGGTGGGCGACTAACATCACCATAAAGAGCCATTCAATGTAAATACCCGGACCCCCGCCTGGAGGTGACATCACAGGGCGGGGGATGACCAAGAACAATACACCAGGTCTTCACAATGTTTGTGGCTTGTGGTCAGTCCTTGGAGTCTATTGAAGTGAAGACTTGTCCAGTTTCTGCCTCTTCTGGATCCTCAGCACAAAATGTAAGTGATAGATTTCTAGATTTCCTTTCATTATAGATAGTTCTTTGCATCTTATTCCTGTCTGTGATTTGCATCCTCTTGTTCTGGTGGTCATTAATCATTGGGACTCAGTGGCAGACCTTGACCCCGGAGGGCCGTGGTGCAGAGTTGCTGGTGTGCTGGTGAGGAGTGGGTGGGGGGGATGGGGTGCTAGCGAACGCTGCTGAGGAGCGGGGGGGGGGTGCTAGTGAACGCAGGTGAGGAGCAGGGGGTGCTGTGGGTGATTGATGCGCCGAGCCGCGCATTGAAGTCCTGGGAGTCTCTTACACAGGTTCATGGGGTCGGCTGAGGGCCCCGTAGCCGGTCGGGGCCCTGGTGCAGCTGAACCAGCTGCACCACGGTAGGTCCGCCCCTGTTGTGACTGTTCTCATCAAATCAATCTTCATGTAATAGGTTCTGTCTTGTGTTCTTTGACCAAGTTCACATGTGCAGGAATCATCCGTGAGGACGGATCCTGCAGAGATCCACTGTCAAAAACGTGAAAACAAAAATGTTTTAGTTTGTTTTTAAAAAATAGCTTTTTGTCAGATCCATTTTCTTTAACAATCTGGTAACTGATTACTATTTATCTTTCATTTCAGTGCTAACCACTGAACCACCATACAGTGCTAACCACTGAGCCACCATATACAGTGCTAACCACTGAGCCACCATATACAGTGCTAACCACTGAGCCACCATTACAGTGCTAACCACTGAGCTACCATATACAGTGCTAACCACTGAGCCACCATACAGTGCTAACCACTGAGCCACCATACAGTGCTAACCACTGAGCCACCATACAGTGCTAACCACTGAGCCACCATACAGTGCTAACCACTGAGCTACCATATACAGTGCTAACCACTGAGCTACCATACAGTGCTAACCACTGAGCCACCGTACAGTGCTAACCACTGAGCCACCGTACAGTGCTAACCACTGAGCCACCGTACAGTGCTAACCACTGAGCCACCGTACAGTGCTAACCACTGAGCCACCGTACAGTGCTAACCACTGAGCCACCGTACAGTGCTAACCACTGAGCCACCATACAGTGCTAACCACTGAGCCACCGTATACAGTGCTAACCACTGAGCCACCATACAGTGCTAACCACTGAACCACCATACAGTGCTAACCACTGAGCCACCATATACAATGCTAACCACTGAGCCACTGTACAGTGCTAACCACTGAGCCACCGTACAGTGCTAACCACTGAGCCACCATACAGTGGTAACCACTGAGCCACTGTATACAGTGCTAACCACTGAGCCACCATACAGTACTAACCACTGAGCCACCATACAGTGCTAACCACTGAGTCACCATACAGTGCTAACCACTGAGTCACCATACAGTGCTAACCACTGAGCCACCATATACAGTGCTAACCACTGAACCACCATACAGTGCTAACCACTGAGCCACCATATACAGTGCTAACCACTGAGCCACCCTACAGTGCTAACCACTGAGCCACCATATACAGTGCTAACCATTGAGCCACCCTACAGTGCTAACCACTGAGCCACCATATACAGTGCTAACCACTGAGCCACCGTACAGTGCTAACCACTGAGCCACCGTACAGTGCTAACCACTGAGCCACCGTACAGTGCTAACCACTGAGCCACCGTACAGTGCTAACCTCTGAGCCACCATACAGGGCTAACCTCTGAGCCACCATACAGTGCTAACCACTGAGCCACCATATACAGGGCTAACCACTGAGCCACCATATACAGTGCTAACCACTGAGCCACCATATACAGTGCTAAACACTGAGCCACCATATACAGTGCTAAACACTGAGCCACCATATACAGTGCTAACCACTGAGCCACCGTACAGTGCTAACCACTGAGCCACCATATACAGTGCTAAACACTGAGCCACCATATACAGTGCTAAACACTGAGCCACCATATAAGTGCTAACCACTGAGCCACCGTACAGTGCTAACCACTGAGCCACCATACAGTGCTAACACTGAGCCACCATACAGTGCTAACACTGAGCCACCATATACAGTGCTAACCACTGAGCCACCATACAGGGCTAACCACTGAGCCACCATATACAGTGCTAACCACTGAGCCACCATATACAGTGCTAAACACTGAGCCACCATATACAGTGCTAAACACTGAGCCACCATATACAGTGCTAACCACTGAGCCACCTACAGTGCTAACCACTGAGCCACCATATACAGTGCTAAACACTGAGCCACCATATACAGTGCTAAACACTGAGCCACCATATACAGTGCTAACCACTGAGCCACCGTACAGTGCTAACCACTGAGCCACCATACAGTGCTAACCACTGAGCCACCATACAGTGCTAACACTGAGCCACCATATACAGTGCTAACCACTGAGCCACCATACAGTGCAGCACGTCCATTCTTCATGCGGAATACGTGCGTATTTAGTGCAGCACGTCCATTTTCATGCAAATATGCTACATATTAGTGCAGCACGTCCATTCTTCATGCGGATACGCTGCGTATCTTAGTGCAGCACGTCCATTCTTCATGCGGATGCTGCGTATTTTAGTGCAGCACGTCCATTCTTCATGCGGATACGCTGCTATTTTAGTGCAGCACGTCCATTCTTCATGCGGATACGCTGCGTATTTTTGTGCAGCACGTCCATTCTTCATGCGGATACGCTGCGTATTTTTGTGCAGCACGTCCATTCTTCATGCGGATACGCTGCATATTTTAGTGCAGCACGTCCATTCTTCATGCGGATACGCTGCGTACTTTAGTGCAGCACGTCCATTCTTCATGCGGATACGTTGCGATATTTTAGTGCAGCACGTCCATTCTTCATGCGGATACTCTGCGTATTTTAGTGCAACACGCCCATTCTTCATGCGGATACTCTGCGTATTTTAGTGCAACCGCCCATTCTTCATGCGGATTGCTGCGTATTTTAGTGCAGCACGTCCATTCTTCATGCGGATACTCTGCGTATTTTAGTGCAACACGTCCATTCTTCATGCGGATATTGCTGCGTATTTTAGTGCAGCACGTCCATTCTTCATGCAGATACGCTACAAATTTGACCCCCAAAAATGCGGAGTGATAGAAAAGTAAATGGCAAAAAGCACCATATCCGCAGCAGAGACACACGCCCCACTGCCACAGCCATGTGTCTGGTGTGGATTTGTCTGCAGGTGCAGTTTTCACGCAACTGGAAATCTGCACCATTTTTCTTCCATGCGAACAGACCCTGAATCCAGATAGTCCCAGCTCACAACATAGGGAGAAAATCCCCTTTCCCTCATGTTGGCATTACATCAGCGCCAGCTGTAACATGTTCTGTTATTCTATTAGGATGTTAACAGGTTTAAAATTGCTGCAAAAGTTTTCCTTTTTTTTTAAAAGCATATTTACAAAACACATTTTTTTAGGGACCTCGTCAGGTTTGAAGGGACATTTGGGGACCTTTACCTGTGATGTCCTCCAAAATCGAGACCATAATCACTTTTAGGGGATACATCTACGTATGTATCCGGATAGGAAGATGGGTGGTTGATATCTATCTATCTGTGTATCTGTCTAGCTATCTATTCTATCTATGGATGGATAAATGGATGGAAAAGATGGATGGAAGGATGGAAAGGAAAGATGGATGTAAAGGATGAATGGTTGATATCCATCTTATCTATCTGTGTATCTAAACTATCTTCTATCTATCTATCTATTCTAAGTATGAATCTGGATGGTCTATCATATCTATCTAATCTATCTATACTACTATCTGTTTTTTTGTCTACCTATTCTATCTATGCATGAATCTGGATAGATGAAAAGGATGGATGGAAATGATGCATGGTTTATATCTATCTTATCTATGTTTATCTGCCTATCTATGTATGTATCTGGATGGATGGAACGGTTGGATGGAAATCATGGATGGATGGAAAATATGGATGGAAAAGATTGATGGATGGATGGAAAGGATGGATGGTTAGATGGTTAATATCTATCTGTGTGTCTGTTTGATATGTATTCTATTCTATCTTTCTATGAAAAGGATAGAGGGATGGAAAGGATGCATGGGTGGATGGATGGAAAGGATGGATGGATGGATTGATGGATGGATGGATAGCTGGAAAGCATGCATGGAAAGTATGGATGGATTTTTGGATGGATGGATGGAAAGGATAGATGGATAAATGGTTAATAGCAATATCTATGTATTTGTCCATCTCTTCTATCTGTGTATGTATCTTGATGGATGGATGATATCTATTTATCTATCTATATCTATCTATCTGTCTATCTATCTGGGCCGTCACACGCTATGATATCTGTAAAGATATCGCTGAAATGTCGCAGATTTTCAGTCGCCCCAACGACGTCGTTGCGTTGTGACAGGTCGATCTGACGAGTGATAAGTGGTCAGATCGTTAATCACTGATATGGGAACCTGACCCCATATCAGACGATGTCGATCATGCAGTCTGCTGCATCGTTCTGTGTGACACCGCCATAACTGATCTCCTGACCGATTTCTCCTATTCACAACATTGACAAGCATCGGTCGCTGGTTGTGTGAACGATACCTGCACGTGAACGTTATCTATACATGTGACACCTCACTAACGATGTGTCCACGAGCCGCACCACTGACATCGTTATTGAGTTCCCTCACAAAATCTCAATAAATTAGAATATCACCAAAAAGTAATTTTTTTGTCAGTAATTTAATACATAAAGTGAAACACATATATTATATAGAGTCATTACACACACAGGGTGATCTATTTCAAGTGTTTATTTCTGTTAATGTTGATGATTATGACTTACAGACAATGAAAACCCAAAGATCATTATCTCAGAAAACGAAATTATGGATGGAGTGATGGAAAGGATGGATGGATTTATGGATGGAAGGGAGGATAGATGGACGATGGAAAGGATAGATGGTTAATATCAATCTATCTGTGTATCTGCCTATCTATTCCATCTATGTATGTAACTTGATGGATGAATGGCTGGATGGAAAGAAATTGATGGATGGGTAGAAAGGATAAATAGATGAATGGTTGATATCTATCTGTGTATCTGTCTATTTACTCTATCTATGTATGAATCTGAATGGATGAAATGATGGATGGATGGCAAGGGTAGATGGATGAAAAGAATGGATGGATGGTTGATATCTATCTATTTATTCTGTCTATGTATGAAACTGGATGGATGGAAAGAATGGATGGATGGAAAGGATGTATGTTTGATATCAAATCTATCTATCTATCTATCTATCTAAAAATAGAAAAAATTAATGAGCAGCGGTCCTTTTCAGCAATATATCAGGTGCTTATCAGTCCTCAGGATGGGAATCAACCACCAACTCCAGACAATATAGATACAAAATAAAGGCTGCAGCACTCAGGATTATAGATGATTTATAGCCTTTACGTTTCGGTCAGCTAGTGGCCGGCTGGAAGAAGGTCACTAGCTGACCGAAACGTCGCTATTCCATTGCCTGTAGGCCATTAAAGGCTATAAATCATCTATAATCCTGAGTGCTGCAGCCTTTATTTTGTATCTATCTATCTATCTATCTATCTATCTATCTATCTATCTACCCTATGTATCTTGTGGTGAAAAAAAGGATTGTAGAACTCCTTCATTAAAGATGTACAGATGCCTTTATTCGGCCCTCAGGCACGCCATGCGACATTTTAGTCAATACATACCTTTTTCATCTTTAATGAAGGAGTGCTGCAATTTGTTTTTTCACCATTGGTCTGTTTGTTATGGGCTTTGTAACAGTCCAGGATTGATGTTTTTTGCACCCTGTGTTGTCACAAGTGCTGCTCTTTTTTGCTACATTTATCTCTGTATCTGTCTATCTATGTATATGTGGTGCCCCTATGGCGGGACACCACAGGGAGGTACTGTACCTCAAACAGAAGGTGGCGTGCCTCTGTAGTCGTGTTTGAGGAGGAAACCCAGAGTCTGAACTAAAACACGCTCATAGGACACCTTAGTACAGAGAACTGGTATTGAGTAGGCCCCAGGGGGGTGGAGACTAAAAGAGCGGGAAGACCTAGAGTAACAGTTACTGACAAGTCAGTCAGACGGTCACAGAGAGAAGAGTAGACGGACGCAGGGGACCCTGCGGTCATGACAGGAGGGCACCTCTGAGGACAGAGGTGACCCAGAAGACAAAGAAGGGGAACACTCCAGAACTGGTTGGAGCCGACTGGAGAGTCCAGGTCAACACAGGTAAACCAGAACCGAGGCGGTTTGTTAACGGTTCATCCCCAACCGCAGGCTGTGGGCCTACTTTAGGAGCCACAGCACCACAAGACTAAATCCCACCTCTGTCCCAAAGTGGGTCCAAGACACTACTAACAAGGGAAAGGACTAAATACCAGTGGCGGGATGATTGCTTCTCACTGCTTCCGTCCAGACCAGAGAAGGGTCAGAAGTACCTTTTAGTAACAGACCTGGGGACCGGTGAACGGGCTCTTTAATGTGGTTGACAGGAGAGCTAAAGCAAAACACAGACCAAGAAAGCTATTGTAGAGATACCTCTGACAAACTCTGGAAAAGCCTTCAAAATCCGCGGCTACAACCCTGGTGAGCCCAACTGTATCGTGTACCTTATCCACCTGGTACCAGTAAAGAACTGTTTGAGCTAATCTGGTCTCTGCCATCAGTTATTCATCGTCCAAAAGGCTCCTACAGCACCACAGAGCCTAGGACTACTACTCCCCTCATCCACCCCACTGACCTGAGGTAAAGCTCCGCTTGTGGGGAGCTGTACTACCCAAAGCTGCATCACCATCACCTCAGCGGCCGGCTGCAGCGCTGGTAACTACATTACCAGGTACCACAGGTGGCGTCACGTATAATAATCCCCCATCCACAATAGTTTTCCATTGAGTGTCCAGGGACCGGGACCCGACCAGCCGTGATCCTCACTGAAGCAGGAACCTGTCCCGGTATCCGAGTACCCCCTACCCTGTCGACCGACTCATATGTATCTGAATGGATGGACAGGATGTATGGATGGAAAGGATGGATAGTTGATATCTATCTACAGTATGTGTGTATCTGTCTATCTATGTATGGATGGAAAGGATGGATGGATGGTTGATATGTATTTATCTGTGTATCTATGTATGTATATGGATGAATGGAAAGTATGGATTGATGGATGGAAAGGATAGATAGGTGTATGGATGAAAAGAATAGATGAATGGAAAGGATACATCGCGATACTGCGGGTATCTGGCGATAGCAAGTATGATGTCGGTGAGGTTACCTTCGATCACGCTGGTGGGATACCCGATGTGACTTTGCGAGTGTGACAGCGGTAACCTTTGTGACGTCACCGACAGGCAGTGTCTGCTCCACCAGTATATGGGGGATGTGCCTCTCATATGATGGGAGTCTTGGATTTCGAGGGACCTTCCTGGGTTGTAATAGGGAATAAAATACTTAATGAGGGTGCCTGCTATCATTATTTATTTAATAATTCTCCCTATTATATCTTGCAAGTTTGCTTTTTTGGACTATGTTGGATTCGGTAACTTATGACAGAAACCCTTAGGGTACCGTCACACTAGATGACATCACCGGTGATTTCGTTGGCGATGCAGTGGTGTGGCCTATCGCCGCCGACATCGCCGGTGCGTCACCTAGTGTGACGAGGCGATAAGGAGGCAAAATATTGCCTCAGAATGATCACCAGGTTTCACAGCAGTGTTGTGAAATCTGGCGATCTGAACAGGGCGATCAGGCATGATCGCCCTGTGTAACGCGGCGACCTGCAATGTTTAACATTGCGGGTTACCAGGCGATGGGTTCCTGGGCAACCCAGCGAGCGATCGCCGACGCTACTTGCCGGCAAGTACGCCCGCGAGTTGCCACGTGTGACAGCTCACCGGTGATGTCGGCGGGGATGCGCGCACCCGTGATTCCCCGCCAGCATCGGCGGCGAGGTGGCACCGTGTAACGGTACCCTAAACTCTGGACTACTGCAGGATTTAGTTTTTTTTTTTTTATTTTATGGGGAGGGGGGATTTTAGGATTACTTTTTTATTTCTGAATGCCATAAAATAAAAAAGAATAATAAAAAAAATAGTATGTTACCCAAAAATACAACATTTCCAAACCAAAAATTCTTTAAATGATGGAAAAATCAAAATGATGGGGCATCTAAAATAGGAAGGAAATCACTCTGCCGTAATACAGTCACTTACTGGACCCTGCTCCAGCGATGGCTGCTTATATCGCTAGGCGCTGCCATACTGACTCTGAGGGCAGCACTGGTGATACAGGAGGCGGAGATGTCGCCATCTATTGGTGGCTCAGGTACCATATGAGTTGATACCCTGTTTTGCTCCAAAAAATGCCCTATGTCTTATTTCCAGGACATATCTTATTTTTCCATCATCGTCTTGCAGCGTCCAATATTCTCTTCCCCCCCCCCCCCCCACCCCCTGTCTTATTTTAGGGGAAACAGGGTAATAAAGGCATGCATCTACAACATGCCACGTGAGTTTCCTTTCTCTTTGTAACTTTTACATTGATATTTTCACAGCTTTAAAATCCAGGCAAATATTTGAAGAATATCTATGCTAAAGCCATAATGGAGAAAGGAGAAAGCGATGTGCGGGGTGGAGAGCGATGGAAAGAGGACGATCCTACAGGTAATCACCCCGGTGAGGAGTCACTAAATATTATTATTTATTTATATAGCACCATTAATAATTCCATGATGCTGTACATGAAAGGGGTTTCATACAAAAACAAGTGTAGGTTACAGTGAACAAATTAACAGTGACAGACTGGCACAGAGGGGAGAGGACCCTGCCCTCACGGGCTTACATTCTACAGGATAATGGGGATGAGACAGTAGGTTGTGGCAGCTCCGGTGGTGGGGAGGAGGCTGTGCGGAGGTGGTGAGGTGGCCTCTCCAGTGGTGGTGGTGGTTAGGCGGTCGATCCGGTAGTGGAGCGCCAGCTCCAGTAGCAGTAGTGTCATTGCAGGCTGTAAGCTTTCCTGAAGAGATGAGTTTTCAGATTCCATCTGAAGGATTCGAGGGTGGTGGATAAACAGATTTGTGTAAACAGAATTCCAGAGGATGGGTGATATTCAGAAGTCTTGGAGGGGATTGAGTGAGGAACGAATTAGTATGGAGGAGAGGAGGAGGTCTTGGGAGGACCAGAGATTATGTGAAGAAAGACAGTGGGTGATTAGCTCCGAGATATAGGGAGGGACAGGTTATGGATGGCTTTGCAGGTCAGTGTCAGTAGTTTAAACCAGATTTTATGGGGAACTGGGAGCCAGTGGAGGAATTTGCAGAGGGGAGAAACGGTAGTAGTGAAGAACCTCAAGATCACTGTGGCTGAGCTCCAGAGATGCAGTAGGAGATGGGAGAAAGTTCCGCAAAGTCATCTATCACTGCAGCTCTCCACCAGTCGGGCCTTATGGCAGAGTAGCCCAACAGAAGCCTCTCCTCAGTGCAAGACGTACCAGCTCCGGAAAAAATTAAGAGACCACTGCAAAATTTTTAGTTTCTCAAATTTTTTTTCTTATATTTTTTTTTTTTTATTTTTTTATTTTTTTTGAGTAAAATGTACATTTAAACTATTGACAACATGTCTCTGAAATTCAAAGCTAAAAATGTTGTATTTATTTGGAGCAAATGAGAAATCGTCAAAATAATAAAAAAAAAAAAAGAAACAGTGCTTTCAGACTTTCAATAATGCAAAGAAAACAAGTTCCTATTCATATACAAGCAACAATACTCATATTTTAACTCAGGAAAAGTTCATAAATCAATATTTGCTGGAATAACCATGATTTTTAATCACAGCTTTCTTGCTTCTTGGCATGCTCTCTACCAGTCTTTCACACTGCTTTTGACTGACCTGGCACAAATATGTAAGCAGTTCTTTGTTTGATGGATTGTCACCATCCATCTTGCTATTGATTACATTCCAGAGGTTTTCAAATGGGGTTCAGGTCTGGAGATTGGGCTGGCTATGACAGAGTCTTGATGTGGTGCTCCTTCATCCACACATTGATTGACCTAGCTGTGTGGCATGGGGCATTAACCTGCTGGAAAAAAACAGTCCTCATAGTTGGGTAATATTGCCTGAGCAGAAGGAGGTAAGTGTTTTTCAAGGATAACCTTGTATGCGGCTTGATTCATACGTCCAAAAAGTACTTGCCCAATTCCAGCCTTGCTGAAGCATCACCAGATTATCAGCGATTCTCCACCAAATTTCACAGTAGGTGCAAGACACTGTGGCTTGTACACCTCTCCAGGTCTCCGTCTAACCATTAGACGACCAGGTGTTGGGCAAAGCTGTAAATTAGACTCATCAGAGAAGATTACCTTACTCTAGTCCTCTATGGTCCAATCCTTATGGTCTTTGGCAAACTTCAGCCTGGCTTTCCTTTGCTCTTCATTGATGAAAGGCTTTTTTTTTCTAGCTTTACATGAATGGAGACAGTCACAAGATATCAAACAAAGAAGAACTGCTTACATTTTTGTGACAGGAGGGGCATAAGGTCACCTAAAACAGTGTGAAAGACTAGTGGAAAGCATGCCAAGACACATGAAAGCTGTGATTAAAAATCATCGTTATTCCACCAACTATTGAATTCTGAACTCTTCCTGAGTTAAAACATAGTATTGTTTTTTTCCAAATGAATAAGAACTTGTTTTCTCTGCATTATTATATACCTATAAAATGACAAATCAGAGAAACTGAAAACTTTGCAGTGGTCCCTTAATTTTTTTCCAGAGCTGTATGAAAGTCCACATAGAGTTTGCAAAAAAACACATAAAGGACTCCCAGATTATGAGAAATAAGATTCTCTGGTCTGATAAGACAAAGATAGAACTTGTTGTTGATAATTCTAAGCGGTATGTGTGGAGGAAACCAGGCACTGCTCATCACCTGCCCAATACAATCCCAACAGTGAAACATGGTGGTGGCAGCATCATGCTATGGGGGTGTTTTTCAGCTGAAGGGACAGAATGACTGGTTGCAATTGAAGGAAACATGAATGCAACTAAGTACAGAGATATCCTGGATGAAAACCTCTTCCAGAGTGCTCTGGACCTAAGACTTGGCCAAAGGTTCACCTTCCAACAAGACAATGACCCTAAGCACACAGCTAAAGTAACAAAGGAGTGGGTTCAGAACAACTCTGTGACCATTCCTGACTGGCCCAGCCAGAGCCCTGATCTAAACCCAATTGAGCATCTCTGGAGAGACCTGAAAATGGCTGTCCACCAATGTTCACCATTCATCCTAACAGAAATGGAGGGGATCTGCAAGGAAGAATGGCAGAGGATCCCAATTCCAGGTATAAAAAACTTCTTCACCAATCCCAAGAAGACTTATGGCTGTACTAGCTCAAAAGGTGCTTCTACTCAATACTGTGTAAAGGGTCTGAATAATTATGACCATGTGATATTTCAGTTTTTCTTTTTTAATACATTTGCACAAATATCAACATTTCTGGGGGTTTTTTTCAGTCAAGATGGGGTGCAGAGTGTACATTAAACTTTTTTGAGTTTACCAAACGGCTGCAATGAAACAAAGAGTGAAAAATTTAAAGGAGTCTGAATACTTTCCATATGCACTGTATTTCTAATATGGGAAGCCGGTAGCAGCCGTACTCACCTTCACCTCTCCCGTTTGACTCCTGTCCAGTTTCTCCCGGGCAGATGCCTGTACAGGTTGTGTTGCTTGATGGCCGTCACTTTAACAGACATGGCTAGGCGCAGTGCACACTGAGACAGCTGTAAACACATTACTGGGAGCATACACAGCTTTGGGGGAGGTCACAGTTCTGGCATGGGACACAGCCCTCGGGTGGGGTGCACAGCTCTGGGGGGGGCACACAGTTCTGGGGTGAGGGCATAGTTCTGGGGTGGGGTACACAGCTCTTGGGGGCATGCATATTTCTGTGGGGCGCACATTTCTGGGGGCACACAGCTTTAGGGACATATAGCTCTAGGATGGGGAGCACACATCTCTGGGGGGAGAACACAGCCCTGGGGGCACACACAGCTCTGGGTGGGTACACACAGCCCTGGGATGGGGCACACATTTCTGTGGGGCAAACATGTCTGGGATGGCACACATGTTTTGAAGGGCACATGTCTGGGGGGCAAAGCTTTGGGGCGCACTTTGCTCTGAGGGATGCTGGCTCTGTGGCTCCTCTTTTCATCTGTGGGGCTGGAGCAAATCACACGTTAGCTCTGCCCACAGATGTGCTTCATTGCTAGACAAAGCTCTGTGATCCCTGGAAACCAGGCCAGTAATCACAGAAAAGATCACCGCTCCTAACTTTACTGAGTGGCCCTCTTAGCTGTCCAGCCCCCCTTCTACCGGGTACTTTTCCCAATGCTGTGGGATCAGTGTCCAGATTGCTGCATCTCATGAGGGCAATCTGGCCAAGGGGTCCCCAGAGCCTCCAGCTACGAACAAAAGGCCAGATTGCCCTCATTATTAGCTGATGAGCAGGGGCCCCCTCTACCACTGGGGCCCCAGTGCAGCTGCATCAGCTATATGTCCACCCCTGGTAATAGCAGTATATGTACCAACAATAACTGTCAGTGGAGTAACTTGAAACTCATAGGCCCCGATACGATAGCTCCAACAGGGCCCCCGTATTGTAAATCCTTAATAATATTAGTCTTTCTATAGGTCAAAGGGACATTTGGGGCGCCCTAGGGTCCAGGGCCCAGGTGCAATTGCAACCCCTGCACCTGTTGTACTTATGCCCTTGCCCAGGGCCTGCTTCAGGAATGTGGGCCCCAGGCGAAACAGTCTCAGTGGGCCCCTTTATCACATACCATGATTTATGAATATAATATAGAAGCTGCAGGCTGTGTATATATAATATTAAGGCTGTGCAGGGCTGTAATTATAATATAGAGACTATTGGGCTGTATATATATAATATAGAGGCTGCTGCTGAGCTGTATATACAATATAGAGGCTGCAGGCTGTATATATTTAGAGGCTGTGCTAGGATGTATAAAAATAATAAAGAGGCTCTGGGCTGTGTATATTATGTGGAGGCTGTATAAATTATTTGGAGGCTGTGCGGAGCTATATATATTATTTGGAGACTGTGGCCAGGTGTATATATTATTTGAAGGCTGTATTGGCTTGTATATATTTTTGGAGGCTGTGCTGGGCTGTATATATTATTTTGAGCCTGTGGCAGCTTAGCAGCAGTCTCCAAATAGTGTATACAGCCCAGCACAGCCTCCAAATAATATATACAGCACAGCCTCCTTATTGAATGTACAGCACAGCTTCCATATACATATACAGCATAGAAAACTCTCCATATTATATGTACAGCACAGACTCCATATTATATATACAGCCCAGCCTGCAATTAATATATACAGCAGAGCCTCCATATTATATATACAGTACAGCATCCATATTATATATACAGCTCAAGCTCCATATTATGTATACAGCACAGCCTTCATGTTACATATACAGCACAGCCTCCATATTATATATAGCCCAGCAGCAGCCTCCAGATAACATATAATATGGTGGTTCTCCTCCTGCTATGTATGTCCCCATCCTGGCCTCATCTTGGTATAAATAATCCCCCATCCTGCTGCACACAGTAAAAAAATAAATTATTATACTCACATTCCTTCTGCTTCCCCAGGGCCATGTCCTCCTCAGATGCCACCCCACCCCATCCTTGCAGCAGGCTCCAATCTGCGCTCCCTCCCCATTACTTGTCTCAGGGCTTAATACCGGCTGGCAATAGAAAGCTGGAATTAACCCCTTATTACCCAGAATGCCACCAGGGCCGCTAGAAGTTCCTGTAAAGTGATTGGAAATGGCATTATGATAAATGCACCATTTTTGAGGGGCATCTGCAGTTTTCAGCGTGGGGGATTCAGAATGCTTGAGTCTTACCACACAGAGAATCCAAGTCCCCAGCTGCCTGGTTTTACCTTGGTTGGCAATCAAAATACGGCGGGCGCCCATGAATTTTTGTTATTACTTATTTAAATAATTAAAAAATAATAATAGGCTTCCCTGTATTTTGATTGCCAGCTAAGGAAAAGCCAGGTAGCTGGGGGTGGCAGCCCGTAGCTGTCCGCTTTATCTGTGCTGAGAATCAAAAATACTGCGGAGCGCTCCATCATATTTTTATTATTTATTTATTTTTACACTACTGTACAGTATGTGTGAGGGGCCCAACAGCCAATCACAGATGCTGTCACACAGAATGAGTGTCTGTGATTCGCTGTTAGAGTAATCTGCAATCAGCTCATACATTCTAGTATGGTAGAATGTATGGGCTGGTTTCAGCTTACTCCAGCAGCCAATCACAGAAGCCCATTCTCAGTGACAGTGTCTGTGATTGGCTGCTGGGACCATAACGCATATAGTGTAAAAAAAAATTAAAAAGAAAATGACGTAGCTCTCCGCTGTATTTTTGATTCTCAGCACAGATAAAGTCGAGAGCTGTGGGCTGCCACCCCCAGCTGCCTGGCTCTACCTTGGCTGGCAATCAAAATACAGGGAAGCCCATTATTTTTTTTAATCATTTAAATAAATAATAAAAAAAAAAATGTGTGGGCTCCCACCATATTTTGTTTGCCAGCCAAGGTAAAACCAGGCAGCTAGGGGCTGGGATTCTCAGCGTGGTAAGGCACAAGCTTTCTGGGCTTCCCATGCTGAAAACCGCAGCCCACAGCCACCCCTGAAAATGGCACATTTATCGTAGCGCAATTCCAGGCACTTTACCTGGCTCTTCCAGTGGCCTTGGTGTTGGTGGCACGCTGAGTAAAAATGGGTTAATATCAGCTTTCTATTGCTAGCTGGTATTAAGCCCTAAGATTCTTAATGTCTGGCCAAGTTAGACCCGACCATTAAGAATCTCTAATAAATAGTAAAAATAAACAACATAGAGACAAATTATTTTATTATAAATAAAAACAAAGAGACACTTAGTGACCCCATTTTTATTACCCCTTACTTACTTACCCCTCCACCTTCTTTCTTGCTGGACTTATGCAGCTCTGCTATATCAGAGACCGGTGGGATGACAAAATCGCATCCTCTCCCCATGGTCTCTGATCACTGAACAACTGAGCAGATAGTTGTGGCTGTAAGAAGTGACGTCATCCTTGGACTGCGTTGTGTTTATTATGGCAATGCTATCCTGGGGTGACCTCAGTTACCCGAACGCTAGCCCCGCGGTCTCATAACACTGAATGAATGAGCCGTGGGGATAGCAGCCGGTAACGGATGTCACTCCAGGACAGCGTTGCCATAGTTACTGAAAAGCTATCTAATGGTGACATCACCGCTTACAGCCGCAGCTGTCTGCTCAGTCATTCAAGGCAGAGCTCGTGCACAGTTGCCAGATTACCAACCCTGCAGTCAGCAGAACACAAAACAGGGTGGGATCTGGTGCTTGATGTTCACGCAGGTGCAATGCTGACAGACTCTCTGCCCACACTTCGGCAGAGCTCAGGGAATCTGTGCAGGCGCCCAAGACAAGAGTACGAAGAGAGTAGAGGCACCCAGAACATAGACGATGCGGGGAAGACCAGCAAGGCGGCAAAGTCCGGACACAGTGACTAGATCCACTGGATTCTGTAAGTAACCATTTACATACACAGCACATACATACATAACACGTTTCGGCTAAAACGTTAAAACAATAGCCTTCATCAGGTACAGTCAGAGAGATATGATAACAGGATTTATATACGGAAGTGTGGTATCCACACTAATTACCGTATATACTCGCGTATAAGCCGAGTTTTTCAGCCCAAAAATTGGGCTGAAAAGTACCCCCCTCGGCTTATACGCAAGTCAGTGCTGTACACCGATGTATACATCGGTACATACCGATGTATACATCGGTATACAGCAGCCCCCGCATCCCCAGTAATGCAGGGCCCCCCCAGCCTGACTCCGGTCACCTGTAAAGCAAACTATACTTATCAGTGTCCCGCTGGCCGCGCCCGCTCTCCGCTGACATCCGTGATCCTCCATCTTCATGCGTCTTCTTCCTGTTTCTGTGCTCGTCGCCGGCAATGACGTCATTCCCTGCGACGAGCACAGGAAACAGGAAGAAGACGCATGAAGATGGAGGATCGCGATGTCGGCAGCGGCGGGCGCGGACAGCGGGACACTGATAAGTATAGTTTGCTTTACAGGTGACCGGAGTCAGGCTGGGGGGGCCCTGCATTACTGGGGCTGCCTGTATACTACCGCTGGGGCTGCTATATACCTCTGGGGCCCTGTATACTAACACTGGGGCTGTATAAACCACTGGGGCTGTATATACTGCTGGGCCTGTATACTACCACTGGGGCTGTATATACTACCACTGGGGCTGTATATACTACCACTGGGGCTGTATATACCTCTGGGGCCCTGTATACTACCACTGGGGCTGTATATACTACCACTGGGGCTGTATATACTACCACTGGGGCTGTATATACCTCTGGGGCCCTGTATACTACCACTGGGGCTGTATTTACCACTGGGGCTGTATATACTACTGGGGCTGCGTGTATACTACCACTGGCGCTGCTGTATCTACCTCTGGGACTGGTGTATACCACACTGCTGGGGGCTGTATACCAGTGCTGGGGTCCACCCTCGGCTTATACACGAGTCAATAGATTTTCCCAGGTTTTGGGGGCAAAAGTAGGGGGGTCGGCTTATACACGGGTCGGCTTATACACGAGTATATACGGTACTTAAATCGATACTCATGTGGCAACTCTTCTTTGTTTTACCTTAAAAAGTTGCATTTGTATAGACTGCATATATTTGTTCTTATAAGTTCCTGTTTTTATTATTATTTATAATTTCTGTTTCTTAATTTTTTCAGGTGATGTTATTACTATAAAAACGTTCGAGTTGCAGCATCCCAATCACCTTTACCTTACTAGAAGTACTACATTATTATCATATATCGACAGGAAAAAAGGAAAATAACAAATAATGTTTCTTTCCCCTTTATCCCTTCACTGAATAGATATCAAAAATTGTTCAATAAAACATTACAGATATATTTTTGCATTTTCTTCTTCTTGCTTAAAATGCAAAAATGTATCTGTAATGTTTTATTGAACAATTTTTGATATCTACTCAATAACGGGATAAAGGGGAAAGAAAAATGATTTTTCCGGTAAGGCAAAGGTGATTGGGATGCTGCAACTCGAATGTTTTAGTAGTAATAACATCACCTGAAAAATGTAAGAAACAGAAATATAACTCTAATATTAAAAACAGAGACTTATAAGAACAAATATATGCTGTATACACAAATGCAACTTTTCAAGGTAAAACAAAGAAGTTGCCACATGAGTATCAAATTAAGTAGTGAGGATACCACACCTCCGTATATAAATCCTGTTGTCATATCTCATATCTCGCTGATTATACCTGATGAAGGCTACTGTTTTTAATGTTTTAGCTGAAACGCGTTGGACACTCTTTGATTTATTAAAGGGGACCTGTCACCCCAAATCACCCTTGTAAGCTCTAAATACATGTCCCTGAAGCATTACAATACAGTCCTACACATCCCTTTGTGAGGTTTTAGTGAAATATGAAAGTGCAATAAAGTCGTTTGTAAACTTACTAAATCCATGGCAGTGGGGCGTTCCCAAGCCTCCTTGTCTGCTAGGCGGTTCCCCTGTGCCGCTGTATTACACCCTAATGGGCGTTTTTTCAAACTGTCTAGCGCGGGCACGATTCAGATTCTCGCGCCCGCGACGTCACGGTCATGTGATGCCGTGACGCGTCATTTCCGGGCGGCCGGGGCGCTGTTGTCTGCCGCGCACCGGCCGACTTCAGCATGCGATCTGCGCATGCGCTGAAGTTGGCCAGTGCGCGTTCACAGAGAGAGGCAGGTGCGCGTCAGACAACAGCGCCCCGGCCGCCCGGAAATGACGCGTCACGGCATCACATGACCTTGACGTCGCGGGCGCGAGAATCTGAATCGTGCCCGCGCTAGAAAGTTTGAAAAAACGCCCATTAGGGCGTAATACAGCGGCACAGGGGACCCGCCTAGCAGACAAGGAGGCTTGGGAACGCCCCACTGCCATGGATTTAGTAAGTTTACAAACGACTTTATTGCACTTTCATATTTCACTAAAACCTCACAAAAGGATGTGTAGGACTGTATTGTAATGCTTCAGGGACATGTATTTAGAGCTTACAAGGGTGATTTCTTGTGACAGGTTCCCTTTAAATAAAATAGTTTCTTTTGGAGAAAACGAAGAATCTCAATTTGTCCTGGAAGCGCTCACTGCATGATCCAGCACATAGCTGCAAGCCAGAAGGTCCTGATCCAGTCACCAGATCCCGGGTGAATATGCAAAACCCGCGAGACATCTCAAAGCTGAGATTACCTCTGTTGAACCTTTTTCAGCCACTCTAACCTCTACACTTAGATCTGCACCCTCCTTTCTCATCTCACCCCAGTCTCTTAGACCCAGCAGTCTACCGAGGTGATACTGGAATACTTTGGCCAGTTAGTAAAATAACTTTGCTACAAATCTTGCAATTTGTATGTCCTATTTTAGTTTTACTTTTCTTACATGTTTTATATTTAGATGAATATAAGTTTTAAGGTTATTTTGTTTAAAAAAAAAACTGTTTTATTCTTGGCAGGTGGCAGTACCAGCAGCTCTGAAAGACATCTCATCTCTTCAGATTTAAATGTAGATGATTGTAGCTTTGCACAAGATCCATATGAAGAGCAAGCCAACATCTCTGATATGTCTTCAGCCCTTCACACCAAAAATCTTTCATCTGATCCTTTTAAAATACTATCTCCTGATTCATCACAGATTGTTAAGCAAAATAAAAGTCATGGAAGTGTGGAAGATAAAAAAGCTTCCATAAAGAAGAAGCAATTTTCATGCTCAGAATGTGAGAAATGTTTTACTAAGAAATCAATGCTAGTTATACATGAGAGAACTCACACAGGAGAAAAACTATTTTCATGTTCAGAATGTGGGAAATGTTTTACAGATAAATCATATCTTAATACACATAAGAGAATTCACACAGGAGAGAAGCCATTTTCATGTTCAGAATGTGGGAAATGTTTTACAGATAAATCATATCTTAATGCACATAAGAGAATTCACACAGGAGAAAAACCATATTCATGTTCAGAATGTGGGAAATGTTTTACTCAGAAATCAAATCTTAATGAACATAAGAGAATTCACACAGGAGATAAGCCATTTTCATGTTTAGAATGTGGGAAATGTTTTATTCGGAAATCTAAGCTTCTTACACATGAGAGAACTCACACAGGAGAGAAACCATTTTCGTGTTCAGAATGTGGAAAATGTTTTAAAGGTAAATCAGAACTTGTTATGCATGAGAGAATTCACACAGGAGAGAAGCTTTTTTCATGTTCAGAATGTGGGAAATGTTTTACTTTGAAATCTAATCTTGTCAGACATGAGAGAACTCACACAGAAGAGAAGCTTTTTTCATGTTCAGAATGTGGGAAATGTTTTACTTTGAAATCTAATCTTGTCAGACATGAGAGAACTCACACAGGAGTAAAGCCATTTTCATGTTCAGAATGTGGGAAATGTTTTACTTTGAAATCTAATCTTGTCAGACATGAGAGAACTCACACAGGAGTAAAGCCATTTTCATGTTCAGAATGTGGAAAATGTCTTGGAGATAAATCATCTCTTATTCTACATGAGCGAATTCACACAGGAGAGAAGCCATTTTCATGTTCAGAATGTGGGAAATGTTTTACTTTGAAATCTAGTCTTGTCAAACATGAGAGAATTCACACAGGAGAAAAGCCATTTTCATGTTCAGAATGTGGGAAATGTTTTGGAGATAAATCATCTCTTATTATACATGAGCGAATTCACACAGGAGAGAAGCTTTTTTCATGTTCAGAATGTGGGAAATGTTTTACTTTGAAATGTCATCTTGTCAGACATGAGAGAATTCACACAGGAGAAAAGCCATTTTCATGTTCAGAATGTGGGAAATGTTTTATTCGGAAATCTCTTCTTGTTGTACATGAGCGAATTCACACAGGAGAGAATCCATTTTCGTGTTCAGAATGTGGGAAATGTTTTAAAGGTAAATCAGAACTTGTTATGCATGAGACAATTCACACAGGAGAGAAGCTTTTTTCATGTTCAGAATGTGGGAAATGCTTTACTAAGAAATGTAATCTTGTCAGACATGAGAGAATTCACACAGGAGAGAAGCCATTTTCATGTTCAGAATGTGGAAAATGTTTTCGAGATAAATCATCTCTTATTATACATGAGCGAATTCACACAGGAGAAAAGCTATTTTCATGTTCAGAATGTGGGAAATGTTTTATTCGGAAATCTCGTCTTGTTATACATGAGCGAATTCACACAGGAGAGAATCCATTTTCGTGTTCAGAATGTGGGAAATGTTTTAAAGGTAAATCAGAACTTGTTATGCATGAGACAATTCACACAGGAGAGAAGCTTTTTTCATGTTCAGAATGTGGGAAATGTTTTACTTTGAAATGTAATCTTGTCAGACATGAGAGAATTCACACAGGAGAGAAGCCATTTTCATGTTCAGAATGTGGGAAATGTTTTTCCAATAAATCACAGCTCGTTAGACATCAGAGAACTCACACTGGAATGAAGCCATTTTAACCCTTTAGTGGTCAAGTCTAATTTTTCAAATCTGACCTGTTTCACTTTAAGGCCACGTGCACACGTTCAGTATTTGATGATTTTTTTTTACCTCTGGACTGGATAATTAAATCCAGAAGTGGTGACGTGTTTCTATAAGACTTTTCCTCTGATTGCTCCACTCCTGATTTTGTCTACAAATCCTGAGGTTAAAAACTCATCAAATACTTCACGTGTGCACGTGGCCTATGTCTTAACAGTAGAATGTTATAACAGTTATTCTGTGAATATTTTTTTCCTGGCATGTACTTTATGTTAGAAATAAATTTTAAATCAATATGTTTTGCATTTATTTATAAAAATTTGGAAAATTTGATGATATCCCCCAACCAGAAAAAAATTGCAATATTTAAAGTTAATACTTTTAATTTTCAATTTATACTCGTAAACCAAATAGTTATAGTTATTGTGCAAATAATTTAATATTTTATTGATTTTTAGTAACATACAGTAAGGGTTAACATTTCCAAAAAGAAAAAAAGATCTTGTGCTTCATATTTATATATAAACATATAGAAAATTACTATACAAAAGGAAGAAGACATTGTGGCAATTCAAGCCATATCTTACTTTAGTCCCCCCCCAAAACCCCCTTTCCCATTCTCTGCAGCAATGATAACTATTTTTATGGTATTGGAGCATTGCCTTGAATTCTTTCTAATAAGTACCATCGGGGGTGTTTTCAAACTGACTCTTAAGCTGATTTTACGTCTCTTCGGGTAATGTTGGTAGAAGCAACGACCAAGTATTCAAGGATTTCTCCTCCAGTTTTTCTTTATCAGTCAGGGTACCTTTACACGCCGCTACTACAGGATGGATACAACCCGCTACAGGCTACAAATGTAGCTTGTAGCGTCAATATAGCCCGTAGTAGCGGCGTGTGAAGAGGGGACGAGACAGCCGGCAACAGATACATCTGTTTCCGAGCACTGCTCGAAAACAGATGGCTACAAAGCCGATTGTAGCGAGCTGTATCGGCGTGTAAAGAAGCTACAGAAGGGATGTCTATACACCAGGCGATGTACCTGGTATGTAGCTGGGGCGTGACACAGGCTCCGGGATACCGCGCCCCTTCAGCGATCATTGGAGGAAGCTCCTGCATGACGATTGGTAGTCGCTGCCTAGGGCGACATATTTAAGGAGCTGACCAGTCACACTACACAATCGCTCGAGCGTGCTGTATTAATCAGCCTCCTGCGATGCCTGGCCAATCATGATGTTCTTGCGTTGTCCTATCAGCGTACGGACGTCTTGTAATCCACAATTGTAGCACGCCTATGTGCTGTCCCTGCTACACCAGGTCCGCCCATATTAGCTTGTTGTAGCGGTGTGTAAATGAGGTAAGCTAAGCTACAGATGGCTACTGGAGACACCCGGCGATGTATCTAGCTTAGTAGCAATTGTGGCGGCGTGTAGAGGTGGTGCGTTTCCCGTTTGTAACCGTTTGAGCGTGCTCGTGCACGTGAAGTAGCGGGTTGTATCCATCCTGTCGTAGCGGCGTGTAAAGGTACCCTCAGAGTATTCAGCCAGTCCATACGAAACAGAAACATTAGCTTGGATTGTATCAGAGCCCTGGCCGGTAGTTCTGTACTTCTGTACACCGGACTCGTAGAAGCGGGACATCCCGCGAAGCGGTCACCGTCGGTCCTAGCACCTCCCTCCCTGTATCATTCATGCACCTGCTGCTGTCATTTTTGCTTTAAATTAAACAGCTGCAAAATTGGAATGCTGAGTGCCGCCATCTTTCTTTTTGGATCTTTTGAACTCTGTTTGCTAGTAATTTTGTGAATATTTTAAAGTCTGAGTTTAACAGTGAGATCGGTCTATAGCCCTCCAATTTCAATGGGTCTTTGCCTGATTTTGGGAGTACTATTATGTCAGCATCTGTGAGCACACTCCCCCTCAACTAGTTGGTTAAAAATGTCACATAGGTGTGGGCTAATCACTCCCCCCCATGAGTCTATAATATTCATTACTATACCCATCTGGACCCGGTGCCTTAGAGGTATTCAATGTACTGATGGTCTGTATCACCTCCGCTACCGTCACCCTGCAATTAAGTAATCGTCTTTGCTCTCCCGTCAGTCTGGGGACCGTCTCAGGTGTTAGGAAGTCAGAGATGGCATCCGCCTCCTTCGGTTCTGCCCTGTAAAGTGTCTCAAAGAATGACTTAAACTCCCCATTAATTCCCTCGTCAGTAGTCTGGGTTGCGCCTTGTTTATTTAAGATTTTATGGACTCTGGTTGCTTTACGATATGGTCTTGTGAGTGATGCCAGCAGTTTCCTTGGCTTGTTTCCCCATCTAAAATATTTCTGTTTCTGGAAATCCACACCATAAGCCGCTCTTTCATGAGCTAGGACCTCTGCCGCTTCCTTTGCCTCTAGATATTTCTTTTTTGTGAGTGGCGTATTATTGGTTTTAAATTGTTTGTTTGCCTCTGTGAGCTGTGATTGTGATTTCATAATTCTTTACATTAAATTTTTCTTTTTATTACTCACATAAGATATAATATGGCCTCATGACCGCTTTGGAGGTATCCCAAAAAAGTTGAGGTGTTGCTATATGTTCTATGTTGTTGATTTTAAAATTGTTCCTTTCCAGATGAAGATAGTTTTTAAAATCTTCAGATGTATATAAGTACGAGGGGAACCTCCATCTCCATCTCTTGTTAAATTTGATGGCTTGTCTTAACTGGATATGCATAGTGATTGGTGCATGGTCAGAAATAAATATGTCTAAAATTTTTGTTCGTTGAACCAACGACATTAGTGCAGAACTATTAAGCCAGTAGTCTATCCTGGCGTGGGAGTCTTGGGCATGTGAATAGTGTGATAAGTCTTTCTCCAATGGGTGTTGTGTCCTCCAAGCATCTACTAGGTCTAAACCGCTCAATAAAGACCTCAACAATTTTCCTGGGGTCCGTGTTTTGGGTTGTTGTGAGTTGGATGAATCCATAACGTTATCATATATTTCATTAAAGTCTCCCTCCACAATTAATGAGTGTGTACCCCAATCTGCTATTTGGTCTAGTATAGAGGTCTGGAATCGGTTGTCTAGCATATTCGGTGCGTAAATCAGGGGCGGACCTACCGTGGTGCAGCTGGTTCAGCTGCACCAGGGCCCCGACCGGCTAGGGGGCCCCTCAAGCCTGCAGGGGGACCTCCAGCTGACCCCGTGACCCTGTGTCAGAGGAGAGGAGGTTAATTGAGGGAAGCTTCCTGCTTCCCTTGGCTGATCCCGCCCCTCCTTTCCTCTTCCGCCCCGGCTCCCAGGACTGCAATGTGCGGCTCTGCGCAGGTAGGAGCCGCATCACCTACAGCATTTTCCCCCCCCCGCTCCTCACCAGCAACTGCTGCACCAGGGCCCGCCAGGCTCAAGTTCCGCCACTGGCGTAAATATTAGCCACTTTATATGGTGTCCCCTCAATTATAAGATTAACACATACATATCTACCTGCTGGGTCCGCCATTACATCCACCACCTCATATCTGATAGTATTATTAATTAGGATGACCACCCCTTGCTGTTTCTTGGAATATGATGCTTCAGCACATAACGTAAATTTTTTACTACAAAGCAACGGATGATTACCCCTAATCCAGTGAGTCTCCTGGAGGAGAACTATATTCAAATTCTTCTGGTGTAGATAATTCAAGATCTTTTGATTGGGGAATTTAACCTGTTGTCTATCCAGTGGTGCTCGTGGAATGTTGTTAGCTCATCCACCCCACCACTTTGTTCAGTGGCCATTATCCCACTCCAGTTTTAGGTAACTTAAACAATATGAATGTTGTTATAGAGTTTAATTGGGACATCTGCCTATCCCAGCGAGTAGGCCTTTGGGTCACCATAGTTGGTTGAATCAGTTGTTTGCTGCAAATAAACTCTTCCCCTCCCACCCTCTCCTGTAACCTTCTCATTAATAACATTGTAAACATCAATATGAAAAACATTGAAAACATTATGAACTTAAGGACAAACCAGACTTATCTGGACACCACCTTTCCAGGTGTGTAATGTATACCGGCTGCACATGGCCAGTATTTTCAAGGTGGCTTGACAGCCTCCTGCAGACAGCTTAGAGCCTCATGAGGGTCAGTAAAGACCCTACTTTTTCCTGCCGGGTAATTTAGACCGAAACGAACATTATTGTCTATCAGCATTTTGCAGGCCGGTTGAAATGCTCTGCGTTTAGCCGTTACCACTGCCGAGTAGTCCTGAAACATCAGGACTCTGTAGTTTTGGTAAAGTAGTATTTTCTTTTTCCTGTAAGCGTTTAATAATCAAAGTTTATCTTGGTAGTCCAGGACTTTGAATAGAACCGGTCTCGGTCCATCTTTTTCTCCCGTTCTTGGTGGTCCCAGTCTATGTGCTCTCTCTACTGCGATCTTAGCATTGTCCGATGGGATGTCTAGAGCCTGTGGTAACCAATGAGACGTTAGCTGCACCAGCTCTGCTGGGTGAACCGACTCCGGTAGGCCTACCAACTTCAGATTATTACGTCTCAACCTGTTTTCAAGATCGTCCATTTCGTCGTATAGTTCTGTGATTGTTTTTTCTTTACCCTCTAGGCTTTCTCTCATGGCTCCAACCGTGTCCTCCAGGTCAGAAATGCGTTGTTCCGCCGCTGACAGTCTGGTTCCCTGGGTTGGTAGTTGGGAAATTAAAGGGTCTATGGTCGTCTGAAATATAGCAAGTCTGGCATCAATTTCGGGCATAAGACGTGCTAGTATGATATCAGCTATAGTAGATTGCAATTTGTCTTTATCCAGGTCTTGATCCATGGTGGGCGATGGTGGGGTCATCTGGCTCTTAGAAGATGTACGATTGCCCCTCTGCTGTTTGGCCATGCATTTGTCTATTTTGTTAGCAGTGGCCATGCGGCTGTCAATATGATCGGTCGTGTCCTTAGTTGTAAAGTATTTCATTATCAGGATTCTCTATACAGAAATTTTTTCAAGCTTTATCTTTTGCTCTCCACCCACGGATTTCAGTGAGGATGCTTATCAGAGGGTTTTCTGTTTCTAGCCCGCAGTCCCTGCACCCCCCGGCTTCTTTCCTTCTCGTGCCTCGTGGCACCTGGCACGGCGCCTGTGGTCTCTATTTGGGCTACATGCCCGGAACTTCCAGGGGTCTCGGTGCCCAGATATCACCCGCTGGGTCACCACTATAATCCTCACCCCAGAGTGCACAGTCAGCGGCCCGCCACTGTCTGGATGGGCTTGGATGGTGTTAAGCCCTGAGGGAGCTCAGCATCGGGCGGCCATATGCTAGGTCCGCCTCCCGGAAGTAATAAATAACATTTTATTGCATGTCAACATTGTCTGTTTAATCTCCATCCGTGGCTGTGATTGGCAGATGATGGCTGAAAAATGCACCCATCATCTGGCAGCAAAGATGTGTACTCATCTACTGAGCTTGCATCAAAGCCAGGGAGCTGATATATTGGGGAGATGTTAAAATATATCTCATCAGTTCAGCAGATTGTTTCACATGTGCTTAGATAAAATACAGCGGCTTAGAAGATTATATTACATATATGATTGCCTTAGATAACAGCTTAGCATATGGCATCACATGTCATATAAAATATGAAGAATAATATAGATGGCATTCATAGTTGTGTAAAACACTCCTTTATTAAAACTCATTTAAAAGCATCGCAGGTGGACATATGGAAATATGGGCATCATACAAGAATGACAGCCATTCTATGCTGGCTTGCACTTCAATGGGTATATATTTGGTATAGGACCTGTTGAAGTACAAGCCAGAATGAAACAGCCATCGTCCTTGTACAATGTCTGCATTCCATATGTCCATTTAAGAAACTAGGAATTGTTTTTCAAATACTAGGAGGTAACTATAATGTTTTTATCAAGACCAGATGATACCAACTTAATTGATTAAAAAAACTTTTTATTAGAATCAAAGTTAAAAGTCACACCTACAAATATAGACAAACTTAGCACACTTGAATGGGGAGTAGAAACATATTGACATGCAGATGGAGACTGCTTTGATAAGGAAGGTTAACCTTGTCCCACAATAAATTATGGGTATGCCACATTAAGGAAATTTATTTTATATGAATGTTCCAGTGTCATAGATAGATGTCCATCACCAAAACAATAATCATGTATAAAACACAATATATATAATAACGTGGTCTGATATAAATGATTTAAACAGTATCGTGAGACAGCAAAATTTGTTAACCTTCCTTTTAGTTTCATGAATTCCCAAAGTAGTATCAATGAAACACCCAACGCTTGACGCGTTTCGCCTTTCCAAATGTTAGAAGGCTCATCAGAAGTCTTATTGGGGTACAAATGTAAAAATTGGTCTAAAAAACAAAGAAATTGGCAAAGTATTAATTTACAAAAAACAAAAACAGATGGCAGTGTGCAGACATAGTCTTAATTAACAAGTACATAACAGATCAAGAGTCCCCTCAAGGTATATAAATTTATTTACATTACAGAGGAACAACAAAACAAACAAAGATCGAGATGGTCAAATGTGGATACTCCTTATGTTGGCACCTTTATGTAAAATATGGATGGAAACATACCTCATGATTCTATTGATCAACAAACAAATGGAGTTTCAGTAGGATAAAGAAGACCATGTGGAAGAGAATGCTCAAATGAAATGGTCATAAGCTTCTTCTAAAAAGATCAAAAGTAAAAAGGTATTAAGTATAGGGCTGAGAGTACATCTAGGCCTATTAGTACCCTAAAAGGGGGTGTGATTTAGTCTTACCCAGCAGTGATCATCCAGAGAATGGGCATTTTTGAAGCCTTATATGTGAGGCTATATGGGGATAAAGAGAAAGGATATGCAACAGATATATTAGGGAAAGAAGTAGATATAGAAAAAAAAAAAAGGGGGAAAAAGAAAGAGGGTAGAATTTACTCATTACCTTTCATTAGGATGTCTTATTAGACTGGAAACATCATAACATCCAATTCTGATATGGATAGAAAAGGATGATCCAAGATGAATCCTAGATTTACGGGGGACCTAGTATAGAGAGATAGTCTCATGTTATAGCATCACATACAATGACTTATCCGGAGGGTAGAAATATGCACCTATAGCTAAAAGTTAGTCAGGTGCTATATATTCACACCCAGAAAGGTCATGTGAATGAAAACGGATAGAATGTCTCATTACATCAGGATCTCATAAATGTGAAGGATCCAAAATAGACAAAGGAAATGTCAAAAGGGACATAGTAACTTACCCTCCATATGACCACCAATACCTCTGGATGCCTAGACAAACTGAGCTAGACACCTCTATTTATATGGACTGGCCAGTTAGTTTAAAATGGATGAATGGGAACAGGTGGTACTTGATCGTTTCCACCTGTTTCTCATGCATGCAATGTGCACCTTGTCCTGTGTGAGATCAAAATCCACTAACATGACCACTTCAGCTTGTCATGTGTGAAATCAAAATCCACTACCTGACAACTTCAGCTTGTCCTGTGTGAGATCAAAATCCACTACCATGACAACTTCAGCTTGTCCTGTGTGAGATCAAAATCCACTACCATGACAACTTCAGCTTGTCCTGTGTGAGATCAAAATCCACTACCATGACAACTTCAGCTTGTCCTGTGTGAGATCAAAATCCACTACCATGACAACTTCAGCTTGTCCTGTGTGAGATCAAAATCCACTACCATGACAACTTCAGCCCCGCTTGCTAAAGCGAGGCAAAGGGCGCATGCGCGGTCGTGTCACAAGACGTCGAAGTGTCTAGTAATGGTGACACGTAAGCTTGCGGTTCACGGCCACATTCATGGAACGCAAGCGATTGAAAGAGCGCATGCGCGTGCGGTGGGGCGTCTAGTAACAATGACATGTCGGCTTGCGATCTACGGCCACGTACATGGGACACAGGCGATACAGGAGCGCATGCACGGGGTCGCAAGTTACCTAATGGTAGAAAGAAAGAGTTTAAGAGAATATAACTAGAAGGAATATGGAGTGTCTGTCATGGGAGAAGACAAGTGTGGTGGGAAGGTGAAAGAGTTGGGAGAATTATAAATTTTAAAGATGAGGTGAAGATTTTATTTGACAGGACAAATATAGTGCCATCTATAGTTTTCTTCTGATTTTGTTTGAATTGGAAGCAGTCTGTAATTTTTAGGTGTATGCACCAGTGAGTTGCTCTTTTGCCACTTTGTTTTTCCTCCTAATTTGGATCCCTGTTTAATTTTTGGTGCAAAAAGTTGTTGTTGGCTTGATATGGCATCACATGTACTCACGTTAGATACAATTATTGATGAGTGAGCGTGCTCACCACTGCTCGATACTTGATTGAGCATCGTGGTCCCCTGGTATGCCTGTTACTTGCTCAAGTCCCCGCCCCACATGTTTTGTGGCTGTTAGACAGCCAATATACATGTGGGATATGTTGGCTACTGGCATTACTGTGACTGGCCAGCCGCACCACGTGATTGTCTCTTATATAAGACCCGATGACGCAATGCTCGGTACACTCTTGAAGAAGTTCAGGAAAAGTTGATCTAGAAGGGAGAGCTTAGAATAGAGAAGTCATAGAGGTCTCCCTTCACATGTCCGTTAAAAAACACACGGTCTGTTTTGTCTATCCATGGGGCCATTTGGGTGTCATCCATTTGCTATCCTTGTGCCGTCTGCATGTCCATGTATGCCATCCGTGTGATATCCGCGGTACAAGTGTCCGAAAAAAATGAATGACACTGAATTAAATGTTTATCTTAATGTATTAAAGGAGAGCAAAGATTGATAGATAAGAGATGATAGATAGATAGATAATAGGTACATAGCTTTCACAGCTATTTAGCCAAATAATTATGTGTAATCTAAGTTTATTGAGATAAAACATATACAGTACAACTCCGCATATATTGAATATATCAATACATATACAAATAAAAAAATCTTGAAAGCATTGGTCGTATTCCAGTCTCTGGCAAGATCTCAGTTTCTCAAATAGAGCATCTGTTGAGGAGTAGCTTAAACCTTTGCTTAAAGGAACAAAATTGGACCAATGAGGCAGAAAATAATGTCCTTTATGCCCCCTGAACCGGGAAAAAACAGTCCTTATTTTATCGTATGTAACACGGAACTAATCAAACTATGGAGGAGTCCACAGATATAGACTCACATTACAACTTTAGTGTAAATCTCTTACTGATGACTCATCTTATATGCATATATCTTAAATATCGTTGAGATCACAAACATCTTTTCAACTAAGCAAAAGGAAATTGACGTATAAAGAACCAATGAAGAAAAGGGAGATGTACGAAGTAAGGAGAAGAATGAAGTAGTAAAAGAAAGAGAAAAAGAAGGAGGGGAGGGTTAGACCTCTAACTGAGGACTTCCTCCCTCCCCCCTCCCGCCCAGTTGCCTCTCCGCCACTGGAAGACCAACTCTAATATTCTCTGTCCCTTGGGAATACATCTACGCAGGAGGGGAAGCATGTTAGGAGTCTACGGTATCGTCTCTGAATGTAGGAGCAAAACCCAGAGAGTCCAAGAACAGTATCCATTGACTCCATATTCTCAGGAATTTATCCTTAGAATCTCTGAGTTCAGCCGTAAGATCTTGCATTTTATGGATTCTATACATTTCTATTAGCCAGTCTGATAATCTTGGGCACTGTCGGGTTTTCCAGAATCTGGGTATGACCATACGGGCTGCCATTAAGCAGAATCTGAGTGTATCTTTTTTGTGAGCTAATCGAATCAGGGAGCACCGTTAGAAGGGCAACTTCTGGAGTTGCATTCATCCGGTTTCCTGTGATCTTAAAATATATATCAAATATCGATGTCCAAAAAGGTTGGATCCATCTACAGCTCCACCATATATGTAATATAGTGCCTTTGGCATTATCACACCTCCAGCATCTGTCAGATACGAAGGGGAATACTACATGTAGTGCTGCTGGGCAATGGTACCACCGGGACAATATTTTGAAATTTTTTTCCTGAGCAATGCACGCCATGGACATTTTGTGTGTCATTATGCATGCCTTGTTCCAGTCATCCTCAGATAATGTCAAAGTAAGATCTTCATCTCATCTCCTCATATAATTAGTCTTGTCATCCTCTCCCCTCCGACCCTTCCGGCCCAATACCATGAATAGTTTTTGCAAAAAATTAGAGAGAGAGGGAGCGCACTAAGGCGGTAAATGAGGGACACCAGCGTGTTATTAACAAAGGTAATCCACTCACCTGGTATGGTTGTGAGAGTCACAACCACCTGTAGAAGTTTTGGCCGCTGCAGATCCCGCGTTTCATGGCCACCTGGCCACTTCATCAGGGCAGCGTTGGCTTGAGTGTAAATAAAGGTTTGCTTGCATCCTCGGTTTTCCCTGTGGTCTAGCGCGGACAAACCCCGGCTCTTTTTCTCCTATACTGTATGAATAGTTTTTCAAAGTGCAATGGAAGGCTGGTCACCCTTGTCTAACCCCTAATCTCCCCAAAAAGGACTTCATATGGGATACCGCTAACCATGAGGAACTACTCCGCTCTCCTCTGCGCAGTTCTGCCGCCCTGGGGTCAACTTTGACTAGAATCTGATAAATGCAAGGATTCCCAGATCTCCAGCCCAGAAAACCCTCAGCCCCCTCAGTAGGTGGGAAATCTGGATTTGAGAAGAGCTGGGTAAGCGGGTTCCATCCAGATGAAAGGCAGCCTGTCCTGTTTTCTATATCCCATACCTTATATAAAAGGAGAAAGAAAAAAACGGCTTCACGATCACGCTGTCCTCAAAGATAATAAATCCACGTGCCTATGGACTCCGACCAACTCTTTAAAATTATACATGCGCCGACCTTTGGCATTAAACAATAAAGTTCAGCTCAATAGCTGGGTACACCCACGTGGTACACAGATACTGTACATCCACTGTTGCAATAATGTAGTGGAGGTATTTACACTGTCCCGTCACTGACCGCAGTCAGTATGCAACCCCCTGTCCCTGAGGTTACCTTTTACAGGTGAATGGCTGCTCCATATACTGTCTCCTGACAGTCCAGATATCAGGAACCAGGATCTGCTATGAACTTCCCAGCCTCAGAGCACACTGTAGCCATAACATGTGCTCAGCAGCAGGCTTTTCCAGCTCTAGGACCTGAGCTGTACTCACAGACTGAATGGCCCTGTGCTGAACTCACAGCTGGGTTTCAGTGCTTTCAATCAGCACACACTCAAACCTGGAAGTTAACTCCTTGTGTACCGTTCAGGTCTAACAGGCTCATGTGAGTCAGGCCAGCCACATGCCATAGCGCCGGCATGCCTCACAATATATATATATATAGGGTTTTATTTTTATTTTTTTTCAATGAAACCCATTGATGGTATTGTGCCTCAGGGTTCTTTGGATCACTGAAATCAATCTCAGATATCTGTGATAATTAGTTTGGCAGGTGAGTCCAATAAAAGGAAAACTGGGTGTTCCACAATATTACGCAGGCCACAGTTTTCAAGTGACATGGGAAAGAAAAAGGAGGTCTCTGCTGCCGAATAGCAACAAATAGTGCAATGCCTTGGACAAGGGATGAAAACATTTGATATTGCACGAAAACTTAAGCGTGATCATCGTACTATGAAGAGATTTGTGGCTGATTCTGAGCACAGATGTGTTCGTGCAGATAAAGGCAGAATGAGGAAGGTTTCTGCCAGGCAAGTTCATCAGATTAAGAGAGCAGCTGCTAAAAAGGCCTTACAAACCAGCAAACAGATATTTGAAGCTGCTGGTGCCTCTGGAGTCCCTCGAACCTCAAGGTGTAGGATCCTTCAAAGGCTTGCTGTCGTGCATAAACCTACTATTCGGCCACCCCTAAACAGTGCTCACAAGCAGACACTGTTGCAGTGGGCCCAGACATACTTGAAGACTAATTTTCAAACAGCCTTGTTTTCTGATGAGTGCCGAGCAATCCTGGATGGTCCAGATGGATGGAGTGGTGGATGGTTGGTGGATGCCACCATGTCCCAACAAGGCTTTGGGAATCATTGGGAAACAGCTGGTAGGCCCCTTTAAGGTTCCTGAAGGTGTGAAAATGTCCTCTGCAACGTATATAGAGTTTCCAACTGAGAACTTTCTTCCATGGTACAAAAAGCAAAAACGTGCCTTTAGGAGCAAAATCATCATCATGCATGACAGTGCACCATCTCATGCAACAAAGAATACCTCTGTGCCATTGGCTGCTATGGGCATAAAAGGAGATAAACTCATGGTGCGGCCACCATCTTTTCCTGACCTCAGCCCTATAGAGAACCTTAGGAGTATAATCAAGGAAAAGATCTATGAGGGTGGGAGGCAGTTCACATCAAAACAGCAGCTCTGGGAGGCGATTCTGACATCACGCAAAGAAATACAAGCAGAAACTCTCCAGAAACTCACAAGTTCATTGGATTCAAGAATTGTGAAGGTGATATCAAAGAAGGGTTCCTATGTTACCATGTAACTTGGCCTGTTAGGATGTTTTGGAGTTAAATAGGTTTTTATTTCAGTGAATGTGACCTGTTAATGCTGCAAATTCAACAAATGAGCATTTCAGTTCTTTCAAACATATCAAATGATTAGAAACTCTACAGTGCATAATAATTTGGAACAGTGCATTTCAGAGTTTTTTTAAATTTTGAAGATTATACTGTTATCATTGGGAGGTTTCTTCAATAAAATTCGATGTATACTCTAACGGGTGATGACTTTTATTACACTGACTGTCATTTGCACCGACCATTTAGAAAAATCAGAAAAAAGAACATTTGCATAATAATTTGGAACACAGTGTATATATATATATTTCAATGCTGCTAATTAAGTAGGTACAGTTCACAGTTTGTCCATTGAGGGGAGGCAATGCTTTAATTATTATTTTGTGGATGCATTTTACACTTTGGCCATTTGAGGAAGCCAATGAACCATCTAAACCTTTATACACCTTTCTGGTGATGCAGTTTACAGTTTGTCCACTTGAGGGAGCCAGTGAACTTGTAAAGAAAAATGACCATTGATTGACATGTGTATACATGTGTCCATGTCTCCGGCATGTGGCTGCAAGGACGGCACATGTACTGGAAACTTGGATATGTGAATGAGGCCTAAAAAGAAAAGTGTTGGGCATGCTCAGATGTACTGGGGTGCTGCTGTTCTATCCTAAGGCCAGGGGCGTAACTACAACAGGTGCAATTGCACTTGGCCCCTGGAGCCTAGGGGGCCCCAAAATTCCCTCTGGCCTATAGAAAAAGACTAATACTATTAAAAATGTGCAATAATTGGGGCCCTATTGGAGCTTTTGCGTCCGGGCCCATGAGCTTCAAGTTACACCACTGACTAAGGCCTTGTGCCCACTGGGCTTATGTGTTGCGTTTGCAGTCTGTTTTAGTTCTGTTTTGTTTTTTCTTTAAAACTGGATCAGTTGCTGCATCTTCAGCAAAGTGAATGTGATTTTCTATTTGCTGTTCCGATGTCAGCCGTTCTGACTGCTGCGTTAGTGGTGCAGAAAATAACGAGTGTCAATTATTGCTCTGTTTTTCTGCTGCGCTTAGATCTAATATGTATAGAGGTCCCAATCAGCGCTCGTGGAGCTTCAGATACCCTGAAGATAGATTGGGTACACATATATACAATAGCCATCAGCCGCTTGGCATGTTCTAAAATCAACTTTCCAATCCTGAGTATCTCCATTTTACCACCAGATGGCAGTCACACCTTAAATTATTTTCCTGTGAGCTTTACTATATATGACGGTATACATACTCATCGCTCCACACTCCCGACAATTCCACCTCTCCCCAGGGATTCCTCACTCTAATCAGCGGAACGCTCTTTCCTGGCTATTGAACCTTAAGTAGAGAGAGAGAGAATGGTAAATGCTATAGAGAATGTTCCTCTAAAATGTAGGATTAATGATGGAATACAGCTCGGAGTCCCGCAGAGGTCGCTAAGTAATACAAGTCTATATATGCCGCCATACTATGTCTGAGTGCAGCAATAAAGAACGTGCTTATAAAACATAATAACAAATGAATAATCCTTCTCTATATATCAACACTTCTACTCCAGTCACTGAATATGCATGACCTTTAAAATCAATGTCCTTAAAGACGGTCCTTAGTCAGTGGCGTAACTTCAGGCCCAAGGGCCCCGGTGCGAAAGCTCCAATGGAGCCCCCAATTTTTGCAAATCTTTAGTAGTATTAGTTGTTTTCTATAGGCCAAAGGGACTTTTGGGGCCCCCTAGGCTGCAGGGTCCAGGTGCAATCACAACCCCTGCACCTGTTGTAGTTACGCCCCTGTCCTTAGTGATAGGTTTGTTTTGTCCCCATTAGACTGGAGCTGATTTACAGCTCGACCACTGATCCGTTTATTCCCTCAGTGGCTGTGAGTGCTGTGTTTGACTTTTTCTGGAAGCACCAAAGATCTATAATAATAATAATAATTATTATTATTTATATAGCACCAACATATTCTGTAGTGCTTTACACATCAGAGATTCATTTAATAAATCTGTTTTTATTGCAAAACTTGAAAACTTTACAATGAACCGTCCATCTCTGGACAAACAACATATGACTTCAACATACATTTTGTATATTAATCCCATATGGGTCATCGCTATACCTTTCAATTGTTATCCCTTTCCAGGGACATCATCTCTTAATATTCTGAGCAAAAGTCTATATTCGAAATATAAATACTTAATAGACCATCAGGAAACCGCTCCAATTTCCTGCGTATCACTTGGGTAACCAGGGATAAAGAAAAAAAAATATATATATAAGGAGAAAAAGAAATCATGAAATCTAGAGTCAAAGAAATATCACACAGAGGACATATCAAACCGGCCCCCTATTAGAGAAAACGGGACTGGATGGATCCGTGATTGCAGTCATTACCCTAAGCCATCCAAAATTTGACCTGGATCTAGCTTAATATAACTATAATATTTATATAAAATTTTTATTCCTTTATTTAGTGCTATTAATTCCATAGCACTTTACATACATCAGTAATGCTGTCTCTCTTGGGAGCTCACAAACTAAATATCCTATCAGTATGTCTTTACAATGTGGGAGGAAACAGGGGTGCCCGGAGGAAACCCACGCGAAACATGGGGAGAACATACAAACTCCTTGCAGATGTTGTCCTTAGTGTCCTTGCTGGATGAATCCAAGGACCTGCTAGTGCTGCAAAGGCTGCAGTGCTAACCACTTGAGCCACCATGCCGCCCAACTATCCATAGTTTCATAGGAAGAAAACTCATGTGAACAAGTCCTGAAAATTAGGCGCATCTCTGAATAAGACCCACTCTGCCCGTGTGAGAACAAAGGATGTTCTGAGTACTGGAGAATTCGGCCGATAATTCCTCCATTCGGTAACATCCTTCTATCTCAGAGTACCATTCCGCGATGTTGGGTTGCACTGGTTCCTTCCAGTGCCGTGGAATTACTGTCCTGACCGCTGTTAAGCAAAAACATAATATATCTCTTTTGATAGATTTGGCCGGAGCAGGGAGCCTTGGTAGCACTGCGTTTACGCTGCCCATTTTCACCTATGGAGGCCACACCACTTATGCGACGTCAACGCTGGGATCTGATGCAACTCTCGTGGTATTTTGCGAGTAAAGATGCTGTCCACAGTGCGGCAAAACTAAGTGTGACCCTAGCCTTACTGCTTGAAAAAGTTTGAGAAAAAAGTTTTTGGGTTTAAAATGTTCAGTGAAAAACAGAAACAGGAGGAAAAGCTGTCACATGACCATAGTATATGATATAGTATGAAAATCACCTATGCATGGAGTGGCCATGTGATGATTGCTGCAATCAGAGCTGAATCCTGACAGTGAGTATATTAAACACTGTTAGGATTGGGCTACAGGGCTTAATTTTATAACTAAAGGGCTTGTCCAGGCTTGAGATGAGTCTGTCGTCCCTCTAGGTGACTGCAGGCCTCTGAATTCTCACAGCACGTGGTGTGAGCCTTGAGGACTGGAGTTGGGGACCTCTGACATAGAGGGACACGTAGAGTGACTGCATACTCATTACAAACTTGGGAGAACCCCTTTAATGCTCCTAACAAATAAAAACATAGTAACTCCTAAATTGTCAGATGGCACAACACTTTATTAACATAGCCAGTACCAAGTAAGCTTACAAGTTATGGATTGTTAGATGTGTACAGGATCAGAACATATAACAGCACAAAACTACATCACTAGACCGACCAGAGGTACAGAAATACAGCCATGTAACTGTGGAGCCCACTGGGACGGGGTACTCGGTACCGGACCGAGTTGCTGCTGGGGATGTCACGGAGGTCCTGGTCCGGACCATGTCCTGGGTTCTCACAAGTAAAAGGGGATATATACAAAGGATACAGTTTGTCATGACGCCACCCACGGTTTGTGGCAATGATGGGACCACCGCTGCAGCTCTTCTCTGCCAGGAGGATGGATGGATGGGCTGCGGCCAGATGGATGAGCCCGCCACGGGTCAGGCTGCTGCTGACAGGAATAAAAGGTATGAAACAGTTCTTTATCCCTGGAATCAAACACGGACACACAGGCAGGGTTCACCGGGTTTACTTGTCAGTTCTCTTCAAGCGGTTACAGCAGTTTCTTAGTACAGTTCTCCAAAACAAGTTACAGTCACTTTACTCCGCTTTTGCTGAACCCTCTGCAGCCAGGTTGTCACTCCCGCAAGGCACAATCAGGCTCCTTCTATCCCGTGTGACTCCAGCTTCAATAGGGAAGAGTACTCCGTTAGTAGGTGGTCATTGCTGCTAAGTTCCTCGGACCCAGTGCTGCTGGTCCGTCTCTTTCCTCACACTCCCCTGGGATGCTAGCTATGGACGAGCTTTCTCTCCATGGTTTCTCTAACGCTGGGGATTCTGCATCTCCATGTAGCCCAATCCCACCAGGTCGTGTCTCTCTCTGTCTGTTCTTGTGTCATTGCTTCTCAGCCTACTCCGGCCTACTAACTCCTTCCTCCTCCTCTACTTGTACCTTCTGTCACCTGACCTACATGCATTCCCACCCACTGTCCTCTAAACCCACCACCCCTTGCCTGCCTAGAGTTCCGGGCTACTGGTTGGGTGCTGCCTCCTAGTGGTGTGTCGGATGTCTGTGAGGGTGTTTAGTATAAACTGTCTTTTCCTCCTGCCTGGCTGCAGTTCCCTATGTGGCCACCCTGGTTGCAGGAGTGCCACATAACCCACATCACTACAGAAATACATCACCAGATCCTCCATCTGTACAGCAATACATCCATATAACCCCCTTCAGTACAGAAACACTACGCAAAAACCGTCCTTGGTGTGTCCCTCCCTTTGATATGGACTCACACTGAGCTCGCATCATTCGCCGCACATATCTGATCTCTCCAGCCAGCATGTTCAGCTAACAGCCGCTGTTAACCCTTTAGATCACACTGTCAAACACTGACAGCACGATCTATAGCGCCGCAGCAGGGATCGCGTTATTCCCCGCCACGATCGCCGACCCCATGATGTGATCACGGGACATCAATGTGTTGCCATGACAGTGAGGGGTCAGATGAGGACGTCTGTCGCTGTCATGACTCTCTTCCTATAGATACCCGGCGATCGCCTGTATCCATAGAAAGCTATGATTTGTGCTGTGCAAAGTTGCAGATCATCACTGCTGTGAACAGGAGAAGCGATGGCACACTGCAGTGCTGAGGTGCCCTAAGGGGCCATGGAAAGTAAAGTTGAATTAAAAAGATGTTATATATAAAAGTAAAAAATTTATTTTTTAAAAATATGAAAAAAATATAGAAAGCAATTAAAAGTTCAAATCACCGCCCCTTATGCCCTATTGAAAATGAAACTATTAAAAAAATATACAAATTTGGTATCGGCAAATACAGAAACACCCGATCTATCAAAATATAAAATCAATTACAGGTAATCAGTTCTGTAAATAGCGTAATGCAAAAAAACAATTCAAATTCAAATGACAAGATTACGTTTTTTTGGTCGCCCCCAACATTGCAATAAAATGCAATAACTGGCGATCAAAACATCACATCTACCCAAAAATGGCACCATTAGAAACGTCAGCTCAAAACACAAAAAATAAGCCGTCACTCGGTCCCACGGAAAAGTGAGCACGCCACGGGTCACGAAAAATGGCCACAAAAATTGAATTCTTTTTTTTTTATTTCTGTTTTTTTTTTCACCACTTGGATGAAAGTAAAAGTAACATGTTTGGTATCTATGAACTCGTACCGACCTGAGGCATCATACTGACATGTCAGTTTTACCATATAGTGAACATGGTGAATGAAAAAAACCCCAGACCATTGTGGAATGTCACTTTTTTTTAAATTTCACAGCATTTTGAATTTCTTAACCATTTTGCAGTGCACTATATGGTAAAATGAAAAATGTCATTTAAAAGTACAACTCGTCCCGCAAAAAACAAGCCTCATATGTGTATATTGGCAGAAAAATAAAAAAGTTAGAGAGGAAAAAATGGAAAATCTCCCGGGGGTGAAGGGGTTAGTCAGAATCCCCCTTTATGAATACCATGCTACTATGGAGCCATTCATATGTTGGATGGAGACATATTGAGTCAATTACTAAGAAATATTAAGTGCTATGTAACATAACGGCCACTAGAGGGAGCCCCTGCATAAGGATTTACACTGCTCTTATTGCTAATGATGATACACAAGATCCATGTGTGCGGAGCTCCCCCTAGTGGCCGCTGTGCCGTATCTATCAAACAGCTCCGTGGGATAACATTGAGTTAGGTCCCGCCCTCCTCCTCCGACCATGTGACCTCCCATCGTGTAGTCAGTCTGCTTTGTGTCACTGTCCCTCAAAGTCCTTTCAGGCCCTTCTCTCAGTGTTATTGTAGTACCTCACCTACGGGTTCGGTCTGGTCGTTGTGGACTCATGGGTGAATATATTTCCCTTACAGTCAGGGTCACCAGTCCTAGTATGACGGCTGTGTTCATAGTCCGTGGTGGAAAGCTAGGCTGCAGGTCATAAAGCACCTGCCCCACACCGGTGTGTCTCGTGATTAGGGTATACAATCCACAGTCACCTCTTCAGAGCCGGTTCTCTGGTGTCGGCCTAGCTCTCAAGTGTCCCAGGTTCAGGTATTTGGGCACACCAGGCTCATTCTGTCTGTCACTGTGCTAAGGGTTCCTCCGCGCAGCACGGGTCTATCAGGCTGCCGGGCCCTTGTCCTCCCACCTTCCTTAGCTGTGGGGTCTCTTTCAGTCTTTCTCCTTCCCGTCACTGTGAAGTAGGCTTTCTCTCCAGGGGCCTGTGCCTCACAGGATTCTGTGTCTCCAGGGAGCCCGAAACTGGGAAGTCACTCTCTGTTCTGTTCTCACTCTGCTGCAGCTTTGCAGCTCCCTTCTCTGTCTGCTTCTTCCTCTTTCTGCTCTACCCCTGTGTGTTCCTGGGTTTTGTTTAGGTCACTCAACCCACTTTGTCAGTGTCCTCCTACATTCCACCCACTGTGCTACACCCAACACCCCTTGCCCATCCTAGAGTTCTAGACGTAGGGTTGGTGTTTGTGCGGTGTGGGTGTGTTTTGCAACCTTGCTTACCTGGCTGCACTTCCCTCTCGTGGCCTCCTGGTCGCAGGGGCGCCACATTGGAGCTTTTGCATTGGGGCCCATGAGCTTCAAGTTACACCTCTGATACTGGAGTTCACTTTACGACATGGCAAACCGTATTCCCAACACTTACGACGGTGCTGAAGTTGGTTTTATTATTCATCCATTTTCTATTTTCAGGACGAATAAGAAACCAATTTCAGCATCATACACTTACAGTATATCCAGACAATAGGAAGTCCAGCGCCAGACGTTTAAAGGGAATCTGTCACCAGGTTTTTGCCTTCCCATGAGAATAGCATAATGTAGGGCTAGAGATCCTGATTCCAGCGATGTGTCACTTACTGAGCTGCTTGCTGTCAGTTTGCTAATACTAGTGTTTTTAGCAGTAATGGCAGAGACACACTATGTGAGCTGAATGTGAGTATCTCGCATGAGTCACCTGGCCCGTCCACTCCATAGAAAAAAAAGCAGATTCACCCTCCCGTTCAGAGAGGCAGGGTTTGTGCTGGGTGACTCATGTGAGATGCATTAGAGACACTTGCAAGCAACTTGCATAAGTATGTCCCTATCCTTAATGAGTATGCTGGACTACCTGTCAGCAGGCGAAGTAGTCTTCTAATAATAAAAGGCTGTTTAATCAGCTGGAGATGATCAAAACTACAGTGAGCAGCCCAGTAAGTGACACATCGCTGGAATCAGGATCTCTGTCCCTACATTATGCAGCTCTTAGATTAGGTGGCAAAAACCTGCTGACAGATTCCCTTTAACATCTTCAGCATTACGGCTGAGCCCTGTGAGCATCTACAGCATTCAGGTGTACTATAGTGGTGGAGCAGTGATGGGTGAGTATACTGGAATTTGTTCTTTTTAACCCCTGCACGTCTATGTACTAAATATGGGGTCAAAGGTGTGTTACAGTCCGCGCTGCCCGATCATCCAAAGGATCACAGGGGAAACAATGTTCCAAGCAAAGTTTTCTTTATTCTTACAAACCGACGCGTTTCGGCGCCCAATCCTGGCACCGTCCTCAGGGTCTAATGTCCATTCCTTGTGTTCTTTAGCCCAAACATGCCTATTTTGCTTGTTGCCTGTCCTTAGCAGTGGTTTCCTAGCAGCTATTTTACCATGAAGCCCTGCTGCACAAAGTCTCCTCTTAACAGTTGTTGTAGAGATGTGTCCTCTGCTAGAACTCTGTGTGGCATGGACCTGGTCTCTAATCTGAGCTGCTGTTAACCTGCGATTTCTGAGGCTGGTGACTCGGATTAACTTATCCTCCGCAGCAGAGGTGACTCTTGGTCTTCCTTTCCTGGTGCGGTCCTCATGTGAGCCAGTTTCTTTGTAGCGCTTGATGGTTTTTGGGGACACTTAGGGACATCTTAAAAGTTTTCCCAATTTTTCAGGCTGACTAACCTTCATTTCTTAAAGTAATGATGGCCACTCGTTTTTCTTTACTTAGAATTTGTATTATGGCAAGAGAAAAGCAGCTAACAGTCTATTCAGTAGGACTATCAGCTGTGTATCCACCAGACTTCTGCACAATACCACTGATGGTCCCAACCCCATTTCTAAGGCAAGAAATCCCACTTATTAAACCTGACAGGGAACACCTGTGAAGTGAAAACCATTTCCGGTGACTACCTCTTGAAGCTCATCAAGAGAATGCCAAGAGTGTGCAAAGCAGTAATCAAAGCAAAAGGTGGCTACTTTGAAGAACCTAGAATATAAAACATATTTTCAGTTGATTCACACATTTTTGTTAAGTATATTATTCCACATGTGTTAATTCATATTTTTGATGTCTTCAGTGTGAATCTACTATTTTCATAGTCATGAAAATACAGAAAACTCTTTGAATGAGGAGGTGTGTCCAAACTATTGGTCTGTACTATATATATATATATATATATATACTAGCTGGGTGCCCGATGCACATGCATCGGGATTCTAGAAGAGCGAGTCTCTGACTCGCCATGGCCGCTGCGCGGCCAATGCTTCGCGCTACTAAGGCGACTCGCCATGGCTGCTGCGCGGGCATAGCGAGTCGCCTTAGAACTGCTCGCAATGGGCGCTGCGCGGCCAATGCTTTGGGCGTATCCACATGACCACGCTGACTCGCAGCGTGTGTGGACTCAGAAGGGGTATATAATAGAAATATAATAGATGGGACATTTAATAGGAATGTGATTAAGGATAAGGTGTATGACCTTGGAGCATCCCAATTGTTGAATACAATGCTGGTGACCTTAGATGACAGTGTACAGCCGGAGTACACTACAGGATGGGTCTCATTCATCATCTCCACCTCTGATGTATGGGCATCTAGAGAGGCTTTCTGCAATGAACTATAGAATAGAGAGGTCATTGATTGGAATGTAGTGATCACGTCTGTATATAGTAGATTTCCAGAGATGTTTAGTGTATGTAGTCAGTTAGTAGGTGGCACACACACCCCATACAGTACTATGGCCTCTTACCTGCCACAGTGTACCTGTCCGGGTAGTTGAGCACATTGCCCACGCTGAGGATGGCCGCTGCTGCCACCCTGGGCCGCCTCATATTGAGGGGCTTCTCCGGGAGGCTGCTCTCCATCTCCGAGGACTTCCCCTCCAGAGCGGTGGTGCCCGGGTTCATCCTCCCGGAGAGGGTCTCCACACCCCCGTCCTCTGCCCCCGGGATACAGTCCTGGCTGCTGCCCCCCGTGCCCGCTCCATCACTCTCCAGGCACATCATCAGCTGCTGGCCGGAGCTCCGGCAGTGATTGCGGGCAGCTGAATGGGGAGCGTCACGTTGCCGTTCCCGGTTCCTCGCCAGTGAATGAGACAAAGCGCCGGTGAGTGCGGTGAGTCGTGCAGGTTCAGGCTGCAGCCCGCGGGTGACACTGACAGCTCGGGCTAGAGCTGCTCTTCCACTGCCCTGCTGTACTGCAGAGAGGTGCGGGAGGGCGGGGACAGGGCACTACAGGATACAGGCGCTGCTAAGGCGACTCGCCATGCCCGCTGCGCGGGCATAGCGAGTCGCCTTAGAACTGCTCGCAATGGCCGCTGCGCGGCCAATGCTTCGGTCGTATCCACATGACCACGCTGACTCGCAGCGTGTGTGGACTCAAAAGGGGCAAAAAACCCATTCGTGATTATATAATAGATATATTATATATATAAATATTGTTATTAATAATAATAATGTTATTATTGTATATTTATATAGCGCCATTCGGTTACATATATTATATATATTTATATATTCTACTTACTGTGCTTCTGAGTAGGTGGTCCCCTGAACCAAATCTTATTTAGCGAGGGAAAGTATAAAAACCACTGCTGTGATCTTCACAATCATCTTGTAATAGGTCAAGCTGGATGGCAAAGCAAGTGCTAGGAAGAGCCCAAAAGTAATTTGAATGGAAAAATAACTTAACCATGACAAAGGAGTTGAAAAGAAAAGTCTTGAGTGAGGAAAAGAAGGGCTCAATTCTGGCTTTACTAGCAGAGGGATAATGTGAGCGTCATGTTGCCTCCATCCTTGAAATTTCAAAGAAGGCAGTCCATTACAACAAGATGAAGCAGCAGACATTGGGGACAACAAAGCTACAGACCGGCAGAGGGCGAAAGCGACTCTACACTGACTGGGATGACCATCATCTTATTTGAATGTCACTCAGCAACCGCAAGATGACATGAAGTGTCCTACAAAAAGAATGGCAAATGGCAGCTGGGATGAAGTGCATGGCAAGAACAGTTCGTAACAGAGGAAGTTCTCAAGTCATGTAAAGCTAGAAAAAAGCCCTTCATCAATAAGAAGCAAAGGAGAGCCAGAATGAAGTTTGCCTGAGGCCGGTTTCACACATCCGTGCCTCCGGCACGTGTGCGGTCCGTGCCAGCACATGCCGGAGGCACAGACATACGGGGACACATGTTCCCCTATGGGCAAATTCACACTTCCATTTTTCAGCACGGACCGTGTCTCCGTGTGGAGCACATGCGTGTCCGTGTGCTCCACACGGCGACAAGTCTGTTTTTGGCGGGCATCACAGACACACGGACCCATTGAGGTCAATGGGTCCATGCGAAAACGTCCTGCACACGGATGCACTCTGCGTGCATCCGTGTGAAGTCATTGTGCGTGCAGTGATTCCACCATCACTGAACGTTACATTTGTAACAGGTGTTGGATCCTGCAGAAATTGCTTAGAAACACCGTGTCTGGCTCTGCAGGGTGTCTGAGGGGACTTGTGCTGTGCAAGAGCAGCCAGTTATTCAGGGCAGCACTTTTATGTATTTGCTGTTGAAATGGCTCTAGTGGTAGATACGGGCAAAATAATTAGAATAGTAGAAAATCACCCTGAGCTCTGGGACACAAGAGTTGGGGGCTACCATGATCGCTTACTAGTGGAGCGAACATGGCTGCGTGTAGCCGAGCAAGTTAGTCCAAGGACCTGGGCACAATCCTCCCCCAGCCAGCGGACTAAGTTTGGTGAGTGTCCCCATAGTTGTTCCCTTTTTTTTCTTACTTTTGCCAAAATGCTTTCCCTTTGCCTGGAATAAATGTGCCAGGCCTCTGCATAGTCCCTTTCTGGCTGTCCAAATTGCCTCGTTCTTGCTTTTTTCTTAGCATTGTGGCTGTCCCAAATGTTAGTTGTTTAACAAAAAACATATGCCATTGGCGGTTTTTAAATAAAAAAAGAACGTGGGGCTGCACAGCATTTTTAAGTCCAGCCCAATGAAGGCAGACAACTGCGAGCCACTACCCTCAGCTGCCTAATTTTCCCTTGGCTGGCGAGAGAAAATGCGTGGGCTTAGTCCTATTTTTATTAGCCATCCAAGGTAAAACTAGGCAGCTGAGGGCTGGTATTCTCAGCGGGGTGAGGGCCCATTGTTGTAGGCCCCCCCCCGTTAAAGAATAGCAGCCCGCAGCCGCCCCTGAAAATGGTGCATTAATAATAAGCGCCATTTCCAGGCGCCTTACCAGGCTCTGCAATCACTAGACAAGCCTGCGGAGTATCACGGGGGCTTGTCCAGTGATTGCAGAGCCGGCAGGGAGAGAATTGCTGGATGCTGCCTTCCCTGTGGTGATGAAGCAGAGCTGACAGTGCTACATGACACGGGAAGCACAGAAGACGTCGCAGAGGAGCTTTGCTAGTCTGTGGATTTATTTTTTATTAAAGATGGGGTCACTAAATGTTTCTGTTTTTTTTGTTCAATTAAACTGTTTTAAACTTGTTGTGTTTTTTTTTTACAACACATTGTATTGAGATTGTTAATGGGCCGCACTAATTGTGGGGGACATTAACAATCTCGGGCTTAATACCAGCTGGTACAACAAAGCCGGTGTTAACCCCTTTATTACCCAGCGTGCCACCCGCCACCAGGGCCGCTGGAAGAGCCTGGTAAGGCGCCTGGAAATGGCGCTTATTATTAATGCGCCATTTTCAGGGGCAGCTGCGGGCTGCTATTCTTAGCGGGGGCGGGGGCTTCAACAATAGGCCCTCACCCCGCTGAGAATACCAGCCCTCAGCGGCTTAGTTTTACCTTGGCTGGCTAATTAAAATAGGGCGATGCCCACGCATTTTTCTCGCCAGCCAAGGGAAAATTGGGCAGCTGAGGGTGACAGTTTGCAGTTGTCTGCCTTCATCGGGCTAGACTTAAAAATACTGCGAAGCCCCACGTTCTTGTTTCTTCAAACAACATGTCAAACAATGTGGCTGAGAATAAAAGCTTGAATATCTGCAAGTTCGTTGGCCAACATACACCAAAAAAACAAACACCGACACATATTTCCCCAAAAAATGCTTAGCTACACACATTATTAAACCAGGTATGTGTAGAGATATTAATGTGTATGTGAAACAAACACACAACATATAAACAGGAATTGCGTACACTATGACTGCCTCAACCAAACACTCCGGCCGACAAACAGTCTGAAAGCCATCTCCGAGTCACTGCAGTGAATATGGTTGATCGTGGCAGGAGCCGAGCAGATGCTGACCGAAAACTAAGATGATGCTTGCCACAACATCTGCCTATATATCCAAGCTCTCAGTGTGTTGTATGCTTGCTGTGTTTGGCATGTGAAACTACATGGGCCAAACGGTGTGTGTATTTGAACCCAGGGGCATAACTACAACTGGTGCAGGGTTTGCAATCGCTTCCGGGCCCTGGAGCCTAGGGGGCCCCAAAAGTCCCTTTGCCCTATAGAAAAAAACTATAGATATTAAAGATCGACTATAATTGGGAACCCCGTGGGAGCTTTCACATCGGCGCCCATGAGCTTCAAGTTACGCCACTGGTTGAACCTATTGAGTTGCCCAAGCCCTACCTACTTGCATGGTTTTTTAGAAACGCTGCAGCATGTTGCCGAAAATTTCATATTACGGCTGCCTTCACACTGTGGTCAGGTCCGATCCCGGGCTGGCCGATCTAAATCGGACAGCCCCGGACCGGTTTTCAGCACCATAGTATCCTAAGGAGCCGGATTGAACCGGATGGCCCCCATACTCAAACACAATTGTGTAGATACACAAAGTGGTTATTTTGTATATATCGTAAAGTTTACATGTGCCCTCTTTTGCCTTGCTCTACAGTGTAATTCACCTTCAGGATCTGTCACATTGCTGTAACTCGCCATAAACATGTCTGGTTTTGAGAGTTGTTTGATAATTTGTGTTAAGTTATGTTGCACGTGTTGATCCTATGACCAATTTTTAATCTTCTTTGTAGAACTGATGACAACCTGGAAGAGTCAGATGACCCTCAAGCAGGCGGCCAGTCGGCACCAAACACCTCGGCGTCTGAACCAGATCCACGACAAGAGAGTGTTCAATCTACGGTTGAGGAAACACCCTCTGATGTGGCAGACACTGCACCAGATCCTGCAGCAGGCAGCACACAAGATCCCCAGAAACCAACGGCCCAATTGCCACAGTCACCACTAACTCAGGCCGCAGGGCCTGCAAATCTTCCACGGAGTCTGATGCCAATATTGAGGCCGAAGGTCAAGGCGGCTTGAGGAGATGAGGAGTTTGCCAGAAATGATTGATACCCAAATTCCTCCGTCATGAATTCCCTAACATCGGAATCGGATGTAGAGTGATTCTGCCAATCCCCTCTCCCTGCCTCACTAAAGTGTCTTCTGAAAGGCAGGAATGGGTTAGGGCTGCAATGCTGACTGTAATATCTGCCTGTCAGGGAGAACATGAGCCACATGCTGTCCTCTCCTGCATAGAACAGTGGCGAGTAAACCGGCAGGCCCCACAACAGCAACCTGCGACCCACACAGTAAGGGCGGCCACACTGCAGACATCATCTAGAGTGGCTACCCAATCAGGGCATGATCGGGCTGCCGAAAATGTGGTCAATATCCCAAATGCCATTGCTCCCATTCAGCTATCGTCTGCTGGAGGCGGCCAGCCTTTGAGCTCTTTGGGTTTCACACACACAAGTCAGTACATTGCTGGGCACCCAGTTAACATATCTGCTGCTCCCCAATCTGCTGGCCAAGTTAGATTTGTGGTTGCTACAACAGTTCCTGGGTCCCCACAAATCCATGGTGGGAAACTGTGTAGTACACAAATTGTGGGTCAAGCACCTTCAGGCCAAGGCCCATCCCAAATGGCCCAGTATGTGCCTTTGCCTTTCCAACAAGTGCAAGTACCACCCAGCAGATATACACTCCTTCAATGGAGCAACTAGCTTATTCTAGGGCCACATCCCTGCTTGCCCCAAGCATGGCCACAACCTCGGTAAACATCCAAAACACTCGGTCAGGTAATCCAAGCAGCAGTCAACCTAACATACCTGACAGTGTTGTGGGGGCAAATACAACTGAGGACACGGTGGCCAGTCTTGAGGAGTTGGTTAACATGTAATAGTTGTGCCTGTTAAACATCACGTGGTTGTTGGAAGTTTTTGCACGTTAATCAAAGAGCAGCATATTGCTGCAGTTTATGTTTCCTTACTGTATGTGCATACTTTTTTTTAGTTTGCCTAGTTCCTTGTTGTGAGTGTTTTTTGAGCATACATGTTACATGAAGCCGTGTACTAAATTTTGCAACATATTGCCTTATCATACTGCACACACAGAACCTTTCTAGTTTTGCCGCCAAATAAAATGCGTTGTCCAAGGAAATTGTTGTTTTTTTTTTACTTTTTGCGCGTTCACCCAAATAGCTGCAGGACATGCGCATTAACACAGCGCCCTGCAATATTCCGCAGACAGCGTTTCCTGTGTGCTCGGATACTGTGCAGTCTCTGTGTGATCACTGGTAAGGTAAAGACCGGTGTGCTATGTGCCTTGTTTTTCAGTGACAGTACACAGCAGTATTGCTGTGTTGTGCGGCTGCTTTGAACCTATTATTGCGTATGTTATTGCGTACGTCAGCCTCTAGTGTGACACCAACCAAAAGGAGAATCTTCTTTTTTTCCCATGATGTCTGGAACCTACTTTCATTACGATTTGACGACCCCGCATTCCTCAGACTGTACAAATGGAGCACTGGAAGCTGGTTTTGAGGTACGATATTGCCTAAACATAACATATACACTACTCCAATTAGACACAAACCTGATAGTAAGGACAAACTTCACTGTATGTACTGTGAGACAGCGCCCCTCGCATATGATCCCCCGCACTATGTCTCCCCCAGAATGCGCACTGTCACATATTGTACCCGGTATAGGGTGTGAGAGAAAGGGACGGTCCGCTCCCTCCCCTCCGGGTCTTGCAGGTCCCGGAAGGAGACACGGAGTTAAAAGCCTGGCCAGGAGGCAGGGCGGGGTTCCCTGTGGAGAGCTTTTTGTCTAAGCTGAAGCAGCAGCAGAGATAGACAGGAGAGGTCAAGAGTTCCAGGGGCCGTGTGCTATAACAACACGGTCTAGCCAGGAGGGCTGGGAGCTCGGGGCGACCTATATCATAAGTCTCATAACCTGAAGGAACTGGGTTACCTTACGTGTGGACTGTATCCCGTGTACCCGCTGCGACCCGGATTCTGGCAGCTTGTGCCATCGCTGTGTTTATCAGCAATAAAACCAGGTACTGTTTGAACTACCGTATATACTTGCATATAAGCCGAGTTTTTCAGCCCAAAAATTGGGCTGAAAAGTCCCACCCCTCGGCTTATACGCGAGTCATACGGCACAGGCCGCCCGCCACCCCCATCAGTATACAGGTGCCCACCTATCAGTATCCATGGCCCCCCCTTGCTGCCGTAAACCTGTAAAGTAAGATCATTATACTTATCCCTGTGGCCGTCCCTGCCACTGCCATCGCGCTCCTCCGGCTTCATCCGGCTTCCTCCTCCGGTCGGCGCAGGCAATGACGTCATTGTCTGTGCGCCAGAGGAGGAAGCCAGAAGAAGCCGGAAGAGGCATGAAGGAGCGCGGTGCAGAGCAGCGGTGGGGACGGCCACAGGGATAAGTATAATGATCTTACTTTACAGGTTTGCGGCAGCAAGGGGGGGCCCTGGATACTGATGGGGGGGGGGTGCCTGTATACTGATGGGGGTGGCGGGCGGCCTGTATACCTCTAGGGCTGCTGCTATATATACCTCTGGGGCTGCTGCTGTATATACCTCTGAGGCTGCTGCTGTATATACCCTCTGGGGCTGCTGCTTTATATACCTCTGGGGCTGCTGCTGTATATACCTCTGGAGCTGCTGCTGTATATACCTCTGAGGCTGCTGCTGTATATACCTCTGAGGCTGCTGCTGTATATACCTCTGGGGCTGCTGCTGTATATACCTCTGGGGCTGCTGCTGTATATACCTCTGGGGCTGCTGCTGCATATACCTCTGGGGCTGCTGCTGTATATACCACTGGGGCTGCTGCTGTATATACCACTGGGGAGGCTGCTGTATACCACACTGCTGGGGGCTGTATACCTGTGCTGGGGTCCACCCTCGGCTTATACACGAGTCAATAGGTTTTCCCAGATTTTGGGGGCAAAAGTAGGGGGGTCGGCTTATACACAGGTCAGCTTATACACGAGTATATACGGTATTACCGGGCTCAACGTTTTCCTGACTTGTAATCCCGGCGCTGCCCCACAGTACCGACAAGTTTGGTGCTGAGGTAAGGGAATTGGCCCTGGGCCACAAAGTGTGTATTGAATTTTTCAACCAAAATGGAGTGATCCTGAGTTTTCGAAATTTAAGTTGTATTATTTGTGGGGATATCCAAGGTGCAGTTCAAGACAAAAAGACCACACATGCATCAATATTCTTTATTTGTGCAAATATGTAAACATCATAAAATCCAAAATATGTACCGTATATACTCGTGTATAAGCCGACCCGTGTATAAGCCGACCCCCCTACTTTTGACCCCAAAACCTGGGAAAACCTATTGACTCGTGTATAAGCCGAGGGTGGACCCCAGCACAGGTATACAGCCCCCAGCAGTGTGGTATATAGGCCTCCCCAGTGGTAGTATACAGCATCCCCCCCAGTGGAAGTATACAGCAGCCTCCCCAGTGGTAGTATAGCATCAGTAATCGCACCCAAAGGTATATACAGCACCCCAAGGTATACAGCACCAGGCATTGACCCCAGAGGCATATACAGCAGGCCCCAGAGGCATATACAGCAGGCCCCAGAGGCATATACAGCAGGCCCCAGAGGCATATACAGCAGGCCCCAGAGGCATATACAGCAGGCCCCAGAGGCATATACAGCAGGCCCCAGAGGCATATACAGCAGGCCCCAGAGGCATATACAGCAGGCCCCAGAGGCATATACAGCAGGCCCCAGAGGCATATACAGCAGGCCCCAGGGCATATACAGCAGGCCCCAGGGTATATACAGCAGGCCCCAGGGCATATACAGCAGGCCCCAGGTATATACAGCAGGCCCCAGGGTATATACAGCAGGCCCCAGGGATATACAGCAGGCCCCAGAGTATATACAGCAGGCCCCAGAGGCATATACAGCAGGCCCCAGAGGCATATACAGCAGGCCCCAGAGGCATATACAGCAGGCCCCAGAGGCATATACAGCAGGCCCCAGAGGCATATACAGCAGGCCCCAGAGGCATATACAGCAGGCCCCAGGGTATATACAGCAGGCCCCAGGGTATATACAGCAGACCCCAGAGGTATACAGCAGGCCCAGGGGTATACAGCAGGCCCAGAGGTATACAGCTGGCCCCAGGGGTATACAGCAGGCCCCAGGGGTATACAGCTGGCCCCAGGGGTATACAGCTGGCCCCAGGGGTATACAGCTGGCCCCAGGGGTATACAGCAGGCCCCAGAGGTATACAGCTGGCCCCAGGGGTATACAGCTGGCCCCAGGGGTATACAGCAGGCCCCAGGGGTATACAGCAGGCCCCAGAGGTATACAGCAGACCCCAGAGGTATACAGCAGGCCTCAGGGGTATACAGCATGGCCCCAGAGGTATACAGCTGGCCCCAGGGGTATACAGCAGGCCCCAGGGTATACAGCTGGCCCCAGGGGTATACAGCTGGCCCCAGGGGTATACAGCTGGCCCCAGGGGTATACAGCAGGCCCCAGAGGTATACAGCATGGCCCCAGGGGTATACAGCTGGCCCCAGGGGTATACAGCAGGCCCCAGGGGTATACAGCAGCCCCAGAGTATACAGCAGGCCCCAGGGGTATACAGCTGGCCCCAGGGGTATACAGCTGGCCCCAGGGGTATACAGCTGGCCCCAAGGTGTATACAGGCAGCCCCGCAGTGGCACTAGCCCCCCCATCATTGAAAGAGCCCCCCACACTGTGCAGAGCCCTCCCCCCGCTGTATTAACTTACCATCCAGCGTCTTCATCACCGCGGGCTGTCGCGTCCTTCCTCCCGCGCTGTCTTCCCGGTCTCATGTGACCCGGCGGTCGCTGTGGAATGACGTCAGCGCGCCGGGTCACGTGAGACCGGGATGACAGCGCGCAGGACCTGCGGCGAAGACACTGGATGGGTAAAGCATCGGGGGGGGGGGGGAAGCTCTGCAAAGTGTGGGGGCTCTGTCCATGATGGGGGGGGCTAGTGCCACTGGGGGGCTGCTTTATACACGGGGGGGCTGTATGCACGGCTCCCCCTGCCGCTGTGATGGGCGGGGGGAGCCGTGCATATGTAATGAGCGGCCCCACGTGACGGGCCGCTCACTCATCAGCGCCCCCCCGCCTCCTCCAGCCTCCCCAGCACGCGGACACAGCCCCCACACATATATTACCGTATTGACCCGTGTATAAGCCGAGGGGGTGACTTTTCAGCCCAATTTTTGGGCTGAAAAACTCGGCTTATACACGAGTATATACGGTACCTTTTTGTTTTTTGTTTTTTAAAAACCCAGCCCAAATGAGGTATTAGTTGATTTTGTGGGCCAACCTAAGCCTTTGGATAGGCTAGTAACTGTTAGGCCAACAAAAACATAAGCTCGCAACCCACGTCAAGGGTCCTCATTGTCTTGCGAGACCCTAACCTATCTACAACTAGAAAACCATAACCACAAAACTAAATGACAGGCTCCCCTCCATTTCCATGGAGATTGGAAATAATCTGCAAAAAGATTACGGACTTGAAGGTCAGAGGGTCGAGCTTGGTTGGCAAGTGTAACGTCCTGTTGTGAAGTAACATTTGCTTGCCTCACATTCCCATGCTCAGACTGGCCGATATCATGTCTTCAAACAAAATTATGCAGGAGAACAGCGGCCTTAAGAACTGCCTTCACATTTGCCGGATGCATTTGGATCATACTGTGGAAAACACGCAATCTGGATGCCAAAACCACACTCCACATAACGGCGTGCTCTTGACAGACGATTGTTGAAACTGCATTTCCGGTTATCTAATCCTCGTCTGGGATAAGGGCAAAGAACATGTGTTGACAGGCCAAAACCCTCATCAGCAACCATTACAAATGGCGCAAGTGTCCCAGAGGAACCAGGAAGTGCCAATGGTGGTGGAAGACCCAGAGTCATATCATTAAGCCACAAAGCTAGTCTGGAAGAGCGAAAGATGCGAGCATCAGACACACTTCCATAAGCCCCAAAGTCAACAAAGATGAAACAGTAATTACTGTCAACCAAGGCCAACAACACCACTGAAAAATAGAATTATTCTTACCGTTAATTCGGTTTCTATTTTCTCTAGTCACCTTCCACGACAGCATAGGAGGGATACCAACGAATAATACCAAGGGTGGGACTAACGCCTGCAGGACTATCCTGCCAAAAGCCAACAACCCAGGAGAAGCCAGGGCCAGACAGTAAAGCTTCGGGAAGCATGCGATGAACCCCAGGAAGCAGCCGAGCAAATCTGCTCCGAAGAAGCCCCTGCCCGGGTCTCCCAGGAGACAGAGGTAGAACAGGAGGAATGAGCAGGAACAGCTGGGAAAGGAAAGATTCCGAAAGGCATTCCGAACCCAGGAGGCGAAAGTACTTATAGCCACTGCCTCGCCCGCAAGTCGACCAAAGGGCCGGACAAAAGATAGCGATCCACACGCCAGAGCACTGCACTAGGGACAGCAAAAGAAGGAAAGTCCTCCTCTAATGGAGTCCGTGGATGTTCACAAAAGGAAGGAAGAAACATCCACAGGGAGCGAAGGCAGGCCAAGACAACCTCGGGAAGAAACGAAGGGTCCAGGAGAAGGACAAAGCCGTCAGCCAGGACAGGAATGGACGGGTCCCGGACAGACAAAGCCTGAAAACCCCCAAGTCATCGGGCAGAAGCCATCGCCAGCAGAAACGCCACTTGTTAGACAACAAGCGGATATCACAGGAGGACAGTGGTCCAAAGGGAGAGTGAGAAAGCCCAGTCAGGACAACAATGAGTACCCAGGAGGGTGGAAGAACCGTAGTCCACGGACAAACACGACAATCAGACCCCAAGCATCGCCGAATCCAGCGAAGAATTGCCAAAACTGTGGCAAACCTAGAACCGAGAGCCGAAACCGGCACGTACAAAGTGCTGGATTGAAGACACCGGCCCCAAACCATGCTGAAAAAATCCACAACCTGAGACAGTGGGTTGGATGGGGATGAGAAACCGGAAGCACACTAGGAGGAAAAAACTCGTCACACCGTCATGACAAATTGCATTAGAGACCGGATGGCAGAACTGCAGCAAGGAGGTCACAACATGTCCACCAGTCCCAGAGCCCTCAGCCCTTGGGCCTCAGAGCCTCCCCAGGGACCTCACGAGAAGAGGGAGAGACAGGAAGCCAGAGGCAATAAGAAAAACCTCAGTCTGGGAGAAGGAGTTCCATCCCCCCCTGGCCCATCTCGAGGTTCAGGGAGAAATAGAATGCCACAGTATGAAATGCACGGGAGGCAAAAAAGGTCGAGCACCGGGCATCCCAACTGGCGACCATGGAGCAGAACACCGCTCGGACCAAGCAACCCCTCCCGGGTGGACGGCCCGGAGGCCGAGAAATCTGCCGGAAGGGTTAGGGATCCTTTCAGGAGGACTACAGAAGGAAGAAGAGGAATGCGGGGGCCCAGAGGAATAATCGAGAGGACAGAGACGACAGGGAGCCGAACCTCGCACCACCCAGGCAACAGAGGGGCGCCCCCGTGGTGACAGCGGCCGAATACCCTAGAACGTCTGAACCCCGGCAAGAGGGACCTTAAATACCGCTCTCAGTTCCTGGCGAACAGGGACCGGGAACTGACGGCGCGACTCCAGACCCCTTGGAGAGGGGAGCGGGCCACCACAGCCCCCCCCCCAATTGGTTGGCATCCGTAGGGAAAGCCACCAGTGGAGCCTAAACCCAGGCCACCCCTATGAGCAGGATGTTGGCATACAACAACCAGAGGAGGCAAACCCCGGGAGACTAACCCGGGGTGACAGAGGACGGGAGTCTGCCCCAACAGGACAAGACATGGACCAGAAAAAACCTGAGCCCACCTGACAGGCGAGCTGAAAGCGCAGCAGAGACTCCACCACCCTGCTCCTGAAGAACTGAGGAGAAGGAGCAATGAGAAGGAAATTGCCCAAACCTAGCGCCCAGACAGATGCTGCAATCTAATAGGAAAGCAACGACCACCGCCATAATGATCGAGAAAAACCCTAGGAGCCAAGGAGATCCCGAAGGTAAAGACCATGAAACGAAAGCGGAGGACTGCCCCTCTGTACAGGAGTGCGAACCCAAGGAGCATCCGGTGGCGAGGGAGAAAGGGCACCCGAAGTATGCGTCAGTCAAGTCTATTGGAGCCAACTGGTGGCGTAGCCCTGCCCACTGTTACCACCCGGGGGCCTGCCGCCCGTGCCCCGCGGCCTGCTGCCGTTACTCCCTCGGCTCCTACCGCCCCTGTCCGGCCTCAAGGATCCCGGGTGTCGACCATCCGCCGACGGCTCCGGGGCGCTGGCAGCCGCCGCCCGCGGGTCGGTCGGGTAGCGTCTTCCTTACCGTATGCTCCCCGGGTGCGCGCACCTGTCCCCAGCCGCAGGGGTCCAGCACCCTCTGCTTGAGCAACGCTGCTCCTCTCACTTCCGGGGCCGCTGCTTGAGCTATGACAATCCATCTCCAAATCAGTATCTGCTGGAGAACTGCAGGGAGCTTGCCCCTCCCCTCAGCCAATCACCAGGTCTCTGTGTTCTGCCAATCAGGAGTACCCTGCTGTGATATAAGCTTCCTGTTTTCTCTTACTCTTTGCCAGGGCAATTTCTATGTAGTGAACTTGCTAATCCTGGTCTGGTCAGGTTGTTCCTTTATTGGCTTGCTATCTGATTACTCTGTGTTCCTCCCACAGATTCCTCCCGTGCCGGCTCCTCGCTGACTCCAGTGGTCTCGGTCTGCTTCCCGGACCTCTTCCCTGCTGAAGCGCTGTCTCCAGTCCTGCTCCGGATTCTCAGTGTTCCTGGTTCCCCGTGTCCTATGTTATACCCGGTTGCTGTTTTGTTACCACGTCGCCTGGGGTCGGTTTAACACTCATGTCCGCTTCATTGGCCCCCCCGAGGTTGGTACCGGCGGTATCCCTGTATAGGGGTTAAGCGCTCCGGGGCCTCCTTCGGTGGTATTCCGGTGCTGCGACCTTGTGGCTCTCCCTAGGGGCGTGGGTTCTTGTTTTATTGTTGTTCAAATAAACCTGTTGACTCTACTGTACTGGTCCGCCTCTCTATCACCCAGTATCAGCATCCGCTCTACGCGGTCCAGTGGGTCCACGTGTGGGGTCCTTCAGTAGGACGTGACACCCACTCAATCACTGAAGAGATTGATAATAATTTGAACTGACGAACAGCCATGTCAGGGGAGGCGTTGGAAGCAGATTATGACACTAGCGCCTCCAGAGGGCTGGTTCGACCAAGAAGAGTCGGGAAAGCCCCCACCCCTCCTCACAGCCTGGACAGATGAGAAGACATCTGGGCGAAGGAGATCCTGCACCTCGGTGTACAAAGATTCTAAGTACCCTGAGAGGGCAGGGTAGGGACACCGAGAGCGGAGGAGGCGACCCGAACTTGATGAGAAGACCTTCGGAAAGACCCTCAGAACCCCTGGCAAGTGGCGCAGGAAGCCACTGGGGGAGAACATCACAAAGCATTCACTGATCTCAGGGAGACCAGTCCAAGAAAACACAGCGGGCAGCAGGCGAAAGCGCCCCACGGCGAATTCCTAGGCGTACAGCCTCCTGGGAATTATGCACAGACAACTAGAGCCGGTGGCGCCTCGGTTAGGAGGCTCAAACACAGGACTGGGGGAGAAAGGCAGAGAGTCGCTCTGATCCCCCACCGAGCCACTGAGAGGCAGAGCACAGCAGCTGCTGCGGACATCTTTTCCACTGCCGACAAGGGAACACCACCGGCCCAGGAACCCCTGGGTTAGGAGGTCTGAGGCACCGAGTGCCAAAAGGGGCCACCATCTGTTAAGCCGCACTGGAAGAGCCTTGCGCTCAGTCGCCTGGACCATAAAGACAACAAGGGCAGGCCCAAACACAAAGACACCAGAGAAGGGTAGAGAGCAGAGCCACATCAAGGAAGTGGAGTCAGCACTCCTCACAGCCAGCCACAAAGGTCATCAGGCGGAGTCGGACAAGACCGAGACACAGGCCGCTGACTCACCGTAGCCGGGTGGTTCACATCGCAGGCGTCTGCTTCTCTTGTCATGGAACCGCGCCTGCGGCTGTGAGGCCCGGTGGTCCAGATCAATAGGGGAAATGGCGGAACAGTAGGGGTAGTTTGTCTTCGTGACGCCACCTGCGGGTGTTCTGGTAACTTTACCAGCGCTGCTAGGCTTCCGGGGGATGGTAGGCAGCAAGTTGGGACGCTCCCCACAGGATGAGCGGGAGTCCCTGGAGCCGGGAGCTGCGCAAGATGTTGTGAGGCAGCTGCGGTAATGCTGCTGTTAGGCCCAGGAGTCAGACACAGACACGCCAAAGTCTTTTTAGTACCTTTACTGGTGGTTTTCAGGTACGCCAGACCGGGTTCGTGAAGTTTAGCAATCCTGGAGATTCACAGCAAGCAGTTTGTGTAGGCTTCCTTCTCTCTATACTTCTGGTGCTAAGGTCGGGTGGATGTGGAATCCAGCCGGACCGGGCAGTGTGTTCAATAGAACGGATTTCACCTGGTTGTCAGTACTGAGGGCACTGTAAAAGGGTGATAATTCTACCTTCTTCCCTGGGCTCTCGTTGGTAGGTGCGACAGGTGGAACAGGGGGCTAGACTCCCTGTGAAGTATGCTGGTTCTCTGCAGTGGCTATGTAGCTTCCACAGCTTCGGTTCCAGTAACCGGTTATTAAGGGAGAGAGTTATGATCACTCTGGTGTCCCTGAGAGGTGCTTCTCCTTTTCCTCTAACCCCAATTGCAAGGGCTTCCTCACTGGCTGGATGACTGGTTGGGCCTAGTGTGTGTCTCATAGGTTGGAGATCACACACACCCTGCAGCTCTCCTAGCGTCTGCACACTCTGAAGTTTCTCCCTCCAAGACTCTATTTACAGGGGGAACTGGCTCAAAGTGACCAGTGGAGCTCCCCCTAGAGGCTCGGGGTGAAACCAGGTGTTCTAACGTGTTGTGGTGTTTTGTTTGTTGTTGGTGAGTGTTGCTTTGCTGTTAACTCCATTCATGCCCTAAGGATTTCTGTGGTGCCCAACAGGTGCCAGGGTGCCACACCGCCATACGGACCGACACAGCAGAGGCATCTGCAAGACACCAGGTCGCTCACCGGAGCAAGGGAAGGAAGACAAGGAGCTCCTCCCTAGGGGTGCCCCATGTCAGGAGACATGTGAAGGCCGTGTACACCCGAATGGGAGACAAAGAAGCCCTCCCCCCCCCCAAGACGTAGTCCTAAGGCCCGCAACCATGCAGCCCATCTGGCCAAGGAGGGAGGCCGCCTCAAAGGGGAGCGCAGTCTTATTAGCTACACGCCTACCTGCACCAACACCCCTGGGACATCCCCGTGAAACAGAGTTGCCTCGAGAGAAAACCAACGACTGGGAATACTCCTGAAGGAATTCTCAGGAAAGTTCCAGTCCCAAAAGATGGTAGAATGGACTGGAAAGCTGACTGGTCTGGCAGATCCAAAGCCGCCAACATCCCCAGACGGTAGAGCTGACTCATAGAGCCCTGACCAGCCCTAGTCAATTCCCCAAGTTCCTCCAAGGAGAAGAGGAACCTACTCAGTTCAGTGGCACTGGAGGATGGGGCGACATCAGCCCGAACCCGAGCCTGGCCTTCCCCTCCCAGGAGCATTCTCTTGAAAGGAGCTGCCAGTGAGAACGAGGAAAGGGAAGCCTGAATCTCCAGGAAAACCGGGGATCTCAAGCCCACCACCAGGCTAGGGTGGGTAAACCTAACTAGGACAAACAGGCATTAAAGGACCTCCCAGAGGGATTCTGAGGCTAGACTTGTCCCCTGAAACAAAGCATAGTCTAGGGGACCAAAAAAGAAAAACGGCCCATAGGCAGAAAAGAGGACCCCCTCCCTCTCTCCAGCAGATGTACACTGTGGCAGGGGAAACACTGGCACTGCAGATGCAGGAGAAGGCCCAGAAGCACACATAGGACATCACCTTACCGTGGCTCAGAAGTCTTCAGGGCAGGCTTCCTAAAGAAAGGCCTGCCCCCCAGTGTCTGCAATGAGTTCCCCGCTTCCCGCACTGGGTCCTGGGCAGGCCACTCGCAGCGGTGGCGTGGCCGCATGCTGACCGCCGGATCCCGCCACCGGAACCCAGAAGCGCTACGCTCCCGCCGGGGAGCGCGTGACCGGAAGTCCCACCCACCGGTGTCACTTCCGGTCGCGCTGGAACAGCACGGAAGCGGCTGGCGGGCTACGGAACAGGGGAGGCCGCCGGCCAGGGAGCCCGCAGCCCGCATCACCCCAAAGGGGATCCGGAGGGCCAGGGCAGCGGTCCCACCTACGTGGGAGCAGCAGGAGGCGGAGCGGAAGCCCGACCAACGCAGCCCGGCTGGAGACCCAAACAGGAACAAAAAAGGTATGCTGCAGCTCGCCGGCCACCACAGCATAGGAGAAAGAAAAAACCTCTCCATGCCCCATAGGGACAGGAAAGACACTGGCTAGTGGGAGGTGGGAGGGTCCTTTAAACCTCTCTTGTGCTTCCTGTCCCAATTAGGGCGTGGAGAGGCAACCGCCTATGCTGTCGTGGAAGGTGACTAGAGAAAATATTTTTTGTAATTAAAAAAACAGGAGATGGAATTCGGCGGCTTCTTGACACGAATGTGCTTACCATCTAATGCTCCTAAACAGTGTGGAAACTGTGCTTCTTCATGGAAACCCTGGGATATCCTCACCCAGTCCTGTGTGGTTGGCTGAGGCATCACACGGTCATGCAGGGTGTCCCAAATCACATCACACATATTTTTGACACTTCCTGATATTGTTGAAGTGCCAAGTAGGAAGTCAAAATGTAGGGAGCTGAATGTGTTGCCAGTAGCCAGAAATCTGACGATAAAAAAACAAAAAAGATCAAGAGCATTGTATGTAAAGCATGCGAACACCTGCAATCCCCATGTGTTTGTGTTGTCATGAGATGTGTGTCAAACATCACTGGTCAGATACGCAATTCAATTACTGGGCAAAGCCACAGAAAAATACATCGTGGTAAGGAACAAGAGAACGTCACTAAGAGGGCGCTGCTCAGATGTCTGATGTAAATGTGGCACCCTGGCACCCTGGCTGGGCACCACAGAACTCTTGGTACACAAATGGAATGTACACAGCAAGCAGATCTCACTACTAACACGCCTTTTAAACACTCCTTTTTCACCCCAGGCCTCTAGGGGGAGCTCCACTGGTTACCTTAAGGCAGTTCCCCCTATAAATACGGGTCCTGGAGGGAGAAAAAGCAGAGTGTGCAGTCGCTTTAGAACTGAGAACAGCTAGGAGAGCTGACCTGGTACTGGAGCCACACTAGGCCCATACCAGCACACCCGGAGAGTGAGAGATCCTTGCAACTGGGGTCATAGGACAGGAGGTAAATACCTCACAGGAACAGAAGAGTTGTTCAACTCTCCCTAACAATCCGGTCACTGGGTCCGAGCTGCAGGAGCCACATCGCAGGCTGCAGAGAAACCAGCACCCCAACCAGGAAGTTTAGCTCCCTGTACACCTGAAGCACCACAGGATGAGAAGCCCAGGGAAGGAGGAGTAATTACGCCTAACCCCTTTAATAGTGCCCTCAGTGCAGCTAACACAGGTGAATCACGTCCCACCAGAACGTGCAACCCGGTCCGGCAGGATTTCACATCCACCAGACCTCACCAGAACAGTGTATATAAGGAAGCCTACACCACTGATTGCTGTGGAGCCTCCAGGAATGTTTACTTCATCGCCCGGTCGAGTGTACCTGTTGTCACCAGTAAAGGTACCAAAAGACTATGTGTCCGTGCATCATTCCTGGACTAACACGTAGCAACTACTGAGCTGCCGTATTCCATCGAGTGCAGCTCCTGGCCCCGGGGACTCCCGCTCATCCTGTGGTGAGCATCCCATCTAGCTGCCGCACATCCCCCGGCCCGGAGGCCCAAGCAGCGCCGGTGCCATCACCGGACTCCCACAGGTGGCGTCACGGCAAACAAGAACTATTCTCATCCGTTCATCCCCTTTTGATCTGACCACCTTGCCCCACAGCCTCAGGCGCGGAACCGTGACGCGGGAAGCTACGCCTGAGACCTGAGAACTCGGCAATAGTGAGTCATAAACACTGTTGCAGCACCAATACAGCTACTCCTTAAGGCCCCTTTCACATCAGCAGTAAGCGCTGATCGCGGCCGATGCGCCCGATTTCCCGCATCTGCCGCCTAACCACTAGGCAGATGGTACACCTGCCACAAGCCCCATGCAATGTCTATGGTGCTTACGGCAAGTGCGGTGTAGTTGCGGATTGGGCACTTGCGGCAGCTGCACCCGCGAAGTAACCTCTGCTGACCGTGTTTTTTTGGCCGCCGCAGCTTTCGCAAGTGCCCAATCCGAACTTGCCACACTTGCGTCTAACCCCATACACATTGCATGGGGCTTGCCACAGGTGAACCGCAAGTGTGGCAGTTATGTGGCAGATGCGGTAAATCGTCCGCATCTGCCGCGAGCAGCGCTTACCGCTGATGTGAAAAGGGGCCTAACAACCTAGCCGGTTGTTCTGACCCTGTCACACAGCAGCTAGCCTGACGAGTCAGACCTCGATGAGCATACGTGGCTGACTTTGGAGTCACCAAGAAGGTCGTTGTTAAGGCGTAAAACTCGCCAATGCATGCAGCCCAGTGGGAGACCAACAAACCACAAAATGGTCAAGGCCATTCACATATGATTGGCAATGTCACAGCGGGGGCCCGATGGCTGCTGTGTAACAAACCTAGCTCGATTGCTTCTGCAAAAATTGGTGCCTCACCAAACCAGTGATGGAACCGCGATGTCGTTTGCAATCTCACCATGTTTGACAGGGGTTTTTGGTGACAATTTGGGACACAAAAATACACATAGATTGAGCAAAACACAGTCACACAAGCTCCAGGCACATTTATGATGACCATATACCTCAAGGTTACTAGCAAACGTTCCTCAGGATAGATGGCAAGCCGCATCCAGGTATCTTGGTGGCTTAGAGAAGGTCGGACCACCTCCAGAAGTTGGTGGAATGCCTGAATTGACAGACGACAGAAAGCAACGACCTTCACAGGATATTGACGAAGTTCCTTGTACAATGCATGAAAAGGACCATGAGCACCACGTTCTAAAAGTAGGGGGTGAACCATAGTCTTTTTGGACGCTGTGGTGTTTGACAAAGCATATGGCGTCGAACACCAAAGTGCCATGACAAAACCCAACAGAACAACATCAATGAATTATTAGAAAGAGACATCTTTCCAAACAACACACAGTTGCATAGGGGACAAAGTAAATCTGCCCCAGGGCAATAGAGACAGCACATTTTATTGATTACACATTCATTGGCAACACCTTTTGACAATCTAAGCATTAATTAATGGCCAACATGCTGTGTGAGGAAAAACAGAACACGGATGGGACACGGATGCACAATACGGACACACGGATAGTATTCAAATGTCACACGGACACCAAAAACGGATCATACGGATGCCAAATACGGACTGGTAAACACGGACTTTAATCACACGGATGTGTGAAACCGGCCTAAGACCATAAGGATTGGACCATAGGGGACTGGAGTAAGCTGCGGTTATTTTGCGCGGCCGCAACTGCCGGATCGCAGCAATACCGCACTTGCCACAAGCCCCGTAGACAATGCATGCAGATGTGGCACATGCGGTAAATGTGCCGGATCTGCCGCAAAAAGCGAAAAACGCTGATCTGAAAGGGGCCTAATACATGCATGAACGACCCTGAATCTCATGCTCTGTAACTTGCCATCTTTGTAGTGGGTAGATCCACTTCATCAGGCTTTTTACAGCACTATATGTACTGGAACTTCACTTCTATTGTGCAATGATTTTCCTGCCTAAACTATAATCCAACCTCTTTATTACTCCTGTATGGAGTTTAAAAATCGGAATGCTGGAAAGACAAGATAGCAAAAATAGGGTCTTACCCAAGCAGTGTGAAACCAAATAAAGCTAGGAGAGGCTCACTTTATAGAGTTGTGATGCAGAGGACCCCAGGGTCGTGGGGTACTCAGTAACTGGGTTGGTTTGTTCGGTGGGAGGTCACGGTGGCGGCAACCTGGCTCCGTGGCCCTGGGCGTGCAGTAAAAAGGGGATTATTTACAGAGGAAAGATTGTGACACCACCTGTGGTACTCGGCCAGGGGTGGCTGACACTGCAGGATATGACCGCTGGGGCAGATGGTAATGCAGCCGGGATGGTAAAGCTACCCACAGGTGGAGTTGGACCCTAGGGATAGAGAAAAGTCTATTGGGGTGCTGATGGTGAGGGAGGCTGCAGGGTGAGGAAGAAGGAGGCAAACACAGTTCTGCAGTTCTTTTCAGTCCCTTTCACACTTGCGTTTTTTCCAAATCAGGAAGATCCGTTATTTCACTTAAAAACCTGATTCTTACAGGATCCAGTTTTTTGCCCATTCACTTTAATGACGTCAGGTAGAATCCTGTTGCTTCAGGTTTTTTCCTGACATCATTAAAGTGAATGGGCAAAAAACTGGAGTCTGTAAGTGTGTCGCCCCTGCGTCCAGGAGGCCACAGAAGGGAACTGCAGCCAGGCAGGTAGGACATTGTTGCACACCAACACCCTCACAGCCCACACAACCCACGTGTAAGAAGAGGTTAACATCCAGCCCTGAGATTAGAACTATATGAGATCGGAGGGGTGGTGGATTCAGTGGAGTGGGTTGGGCACACCAGAGGTCAGGTGACTGACAGTATATAGGAAGGGGGAGGAGTGAAGGAAGTTAGTAGGCTCAAGGTGCCGAGATGCAAAGACCCAGAAGTAGGCCGCAGTAGGCTGAGATGTAAAGACAGAAAGACATCACACTCTCTGCGAGTGCAAGGCCTAGGAGCGCAGAATCCGTACTGAGCCAGTGTGAGCCAGAGGGGAGAGAAAGCCCGTCCGACGCTGATGCCACCAGGAGTGTGACAGAACAGAGAAGGGACGGTGTAACCCGGGCCCTAGACAGCAGCTGAAGCCACTGACTGCAGGCAGAGAAGTCCCTCCTAGGATACTGAAAGGAACAGAGAGAAGGAGCCTGGCAGAGCCTCAGGCTTGAGGACTGTTGGAGGCTGGGCTAAAGTAGAGTGTCGGCTCTAGAGGGGACCGTAGTTCACCCGGCATCCCCAGACAACACGACGAGGGGTCTGAGTTTCAGATTGAGATCCCTAACCCAAAGGACAGGCAGCTCAGTGACAAACTGGAGGGCCCACCAGGGGTCCGAGTCACCGCCATACTGTCCAGCGAACCACACACCACCCATACAGACGGAGACCGTAAACAGCCCGGAAAGGACACTACAGACTGTGTGAGGGGTCACAGAGAAGGAGAGGCCTGGCTGCAGAGCAGAGAGAACCCGGAAAGGGAGAATGCAACCGTGTGTTAAGAACTGTGCTTGAGCTTTGTAAAGAACTGCAAATGACTTGTAACCTGCTTGGAAAGAACTGAAAGTAAAGACAAGGAAAACCCTGAATTGCCTCTCTTGTCAGTTTCTATCTGCAGACCATTCCTCCCTACAGATCCAGCCTGTCAGCACCAGCCAGGAGGAGAGATCCCTGCAGCGTCTGTGAAGTAAGTGTGCTACAACATCACCATAGACTTAACCCTTACTGCCCCGGGGAATACAGTTCTTCCCACTGGAACTATACCATCTCCGCTGCCACTCCATCACCCCCGGAGGTTCTGCAGCAGCGGCGGCCCCATCACTGGCCGCATCAAGTGGGTGGCGTCACGAGTGACATTTCCCCTGTACATATTCCCCCTTTAATTGCCGAGCCAGGGACACGGTCCGGACCAAGCCACCCGTGACCTCCCTGGCACCGTCCGGTCCGGTACCAAGTACCCCTGTCCCGTGGGGCCCGACAAACCTGGCGTCACGAACAGGATCTACCTGGTCCAAAAGAATTGGACCCCGTGCGCCTAAGACAGAGTGTACAGAACTTTCCCGCCAAAACCTGACCTTAATGGCGGCCAGGGGAGACTACCGCCATGTGCAGAGGAGGCGTTCCCGAAACTCCCATCGTGGGCTGGCCCGGCCCAAGGCGCGAAAAGAAGGTCCCGCCCTGGCTCCCCTTAACTCCAGGAGAGCCAGCCATCACTCCCAAGGAAGAGCCTCCGCCCCTAGACCCTCCTCCTAACAAGCCGACGAAGAAGGAAATCGTCATCAGGAGGGGGCGGAGTGAAGAATCGGAAGAGGGGCAGCCGCCATTCAGAGACACGAGGACGGAAGCGGAGGACGCAAAGATTAGTGCTGCACCCAGAAGACCACACGTGATCCCGGAGGGCCCACAGAACGACTCAGTGGAGGAATCCGGCCGAGGAGAGACCCTGTGTGACCGTGGAGAGATGGCTGAAGGCGGCGAGGAGCGTCCCTACTTCCTCGACACCCGGAGGGGTGTATTGCGGCTGCTGCCCCAGCGGATGACACGGGCCCAGGAGGAGAGTCGGACCCGGATCCAAATAGACATTGACCACCGCCAGGGCTATGAAGCCCAGTCTAAGCGACCCGGCTGGGTTGAAGAGCCGCATGAGCATGCGGACAGCGAGGCTGAGGGCCATACCGTGATCTTGGTGGATGTGACTACCCCACAAACCGCACCGAGCAAGACACGGAAAGAAGCTGACCCACTCGGAGCTTTGCCGGAGGGATTTCTGAAGTTGCCGCAGCCCTTGATACCATCACCGACTTCCACCGAGGTGAGAGGGGAGCAGCTCCGTTGCTGGTGGGAGCGGAGTAAGGATTGCGAAGACTTAATGGGCTTCCTGGGAGACCCCACTGGAGCGACAGGCCCTGCAGAGCTGATAACGCGGGAGGAATACATCCGTAGGTGTGTACGGATGTGGGAAAAGGAGGAAGCCGAGAGACAGGTGCAGAAGCAGGTGATGGTGGCCCGTGCAAAGGAGGCCAAGAATGCAGCCCGCCGAGACCGAGAAATCCAAAAATCCCCGCGGCATGAGGGCAAGATTGTCAAGGTAGTGGAAGACAAAGGTTATGCTTTTGCTCGCGAACACGGTGCAAGACTGGATATATTCATTAACAAGAGGGAAGTGGAGGAGCAACTCCCACCAGACCATCCTGATAGACAGGTCGAGATTGGAGAGTGGGTGTCGTACTACATTGCCCAAGGTGAGCGCGGCCCGTACGGCCTGAAGGTCAAAAGACTCTGCTTAGAATCTGAGGAAGTGGATGATGCATCGACCGCGGAATACCTCGAATTAGAAAATGACACTAACGTAACCGGCTACACGGACGTGGCTATGAACACGGATCCTGTGATGATCCTAGAGACTCTTCCACCAAAGAAGGATGCGATAACCCAGACCCCGGAGAGCTACTTGTTGATCGACACATTGCAGAACCTGGAAGTGTTTCCCAGAAAAACAACACCGCAGATGTTGCCGTGGAAGCAAGTAAAGAAGGAATGAACACGGGTCCTTTAACAGAATGAAGAAACTGTAAGTGAGAATGTGCATTTTTCCTTATTGATCCCCTCCTTTACCTGAATTAATGCTAGCATTCCCCTGTTTGTCTTGTATATGTGAAACTGAACATTTGATGCCATGAACAATGACTTGGTACCTTTGTGTGCTCCCCTTTGGTTTTATGACCAGCTATGCACATGAGAGTTGGTGCATGAGACTTTGCATTTTGAATCAAGAACTTAAAATTTTGCACTTTTTGAAAGAAGAACTTTTATACTTTTGATACAAAGTAGTATTTATAATGTGTTTTATAGTTAAAGTAACGTTTGAAGAATCGTGCCTCCCGGAAGGGAAGAAACCAAGAATACTTAATGTTATTGTTGTTTAAAATAAAAATGTTTTCAGGGTGATCCATGCCGGGCAGCGCGAGGATGCGCTAGTTAACTCCGGGAGAGTGTGGCGCCCCTGCGTCCAGGAGGCCACAGAAGGGAACTGCAGCCAGGCAGGTAGGACATTGTTGCACACCAACACCCTCACAGCGCACACAACCCACGTGTAAGAAGAGGTTAACATCCAGCTCTGAGATTAGAACTATATGAGATCGGAGGGGTGGTGGATTCAGTGGAGTGGGTTGGGCACACCAGAGGTCAGGTGACTGACAGTATATAGGAAGGGGGAGGAGTGAAGGAAGTTAGTAGGCTCAAGGTGCCGAGATGCAAAGACCCAGAAGCAGGCCGCAGTAGGCTGAGATGTAAAGACAGAAAGACATCACACTCTCTGCGAGTGCAAGGCCTAGGAGCGCAGAATCCGTACTGAGCCAGTGTGAGCCAGAGGGGAGAGAAAGCCCGTCCGACGCTGATGCCACCAGGAGTGTGACAGAACAGAGAAGGGACGGTGTAACCCGGGCCCTAGACAGCAGCTGAAGCCACTGACTGCAGGCAGAGTAGTCCCTCCTAGGATACTGAAAGGAACAGAGAGAAAGAGCCTGGCAGAGCCTCAGGCTTGAGGACTGTTGGAGGCTGGGCTAAAGTAGAGTGTCGGCTCTAGAGGGGACCGTAGTTCACCCGGCATCCCCAGACAACACGACGAGGGGTCTGAGTTTCAGATTGAGATCCCTAACCCAAAGGACAGGCAGCTCAGTGACAAACTGGAGGGCCCACCAGGGGTCCGAGTCACCGCCATACTGTCCAGCGAACCACACACCACCCATACAGACGGAGACCGTAAACAGCCCGGAAAGGACACTACAGACTGTGTGAGGGGTCACAGAGAAGGAGAGGCCTGGCTACAGAGCAGAGAGAACCCGGAAAGGGAGAATGCAACCGTGTGTTAAGAACTGTGCTTGAGCTTTGTAAAGAACTGCAAATGACTTGTAACCTGCTTGGAAAGAACTGAAAGTAAAGACAAGGAAAACCCTGAATTGCCTCTCTTGTCAGTTTCTATCTGCAGACCATTCCTCCCTACAGATCCAGCCTGTCAGCACCAGCCAGGAGGAGAGATCCCTGCAGCGTCTGTGAAGTAAGTGTGCTACAAACATCACCATAGACTTAACCCTTAGGGTAACCTTTAACACACGGCTACATTTGTAGCTTGTCACCAGGTAACTTACTGGTTGCAGTGAAATCATGGATACATGGTTCTATCTTGTTGCTGTGTACAAATGGAATCATCACTCCATGATTTCACTGCAACCAGTAAGTTACCTGGTGACAAGCTACAAATGTACCGTGTGTAAAAGGTACCCTTAGGGTACCTTTACACACGGCTACATTTGTAGCTTGTCACCAGGTAACTTACTGGTTGCAGTGAAATCATGGATACATGGTTCTATCTTGTTGCTGTGTACAAATGGAATCATGTATCCATGATTTCACTGCAACCAGTAAGTTACCTGGTGACAAGCTACAAATGTAGCCGTGTGTAAAGGTACCCTTACTGCCCCGGGGAATACAGTTCTTCCCACTGGAACTATACCATCTCCGCTGCCACTCCATCACCCCCGGAGGTTCTGCAGCAGCGGCGGCCCCATCACTGGCCGCATCAAGTGGGTGGCGTCACGAGTGACATTTCCCCTGTACATATTCCCCCTTTAAAGGGATCCTGTCACCCCCAAAACACCTGTAAACCTATTAAAAGCTGTCCCTAGAGCATATTAACACTTTCCCTACACTCTTTTTACTTCCTAAATGCAGTAAGTGACATTGAATAAAAACGTTTTATAAGTACCTGATTAGTGATGATAATGAGTGACTATGCTATTCATAGTCACTCATCAAGACTGCCCCTCTGCTTCATAGCATGCCTGAATAGGCGTGATCTACATCCAGGATTCAAAATCGCGCCTCCCCTCTCTCTCCCATAGCGTCCGAGGCTGCAATTTAGCCGGGTGACGCGATCCGCGTCATACCCGGCGCCGGCTGACGTTTTACATCGGCGCCGCGCCGTCAGCTTCAAAATGCGCACTGCGCATGCGCATTGGGCATGCGCAGTGCGCATTTTGAAGCTGACGGCGCGGCGCCGATGTAAAACGTCAGCCGGCGCCGGGTATGACGCGGATCGCGTCACCCGGCCACACTGCAGCCTCGGACGCTATGGGAGAGAGAGGGGAGGCGCGATTTTGAATCCTGGATGTAGATCACGCCTATTCAGGCGTGCTATGAAGCAGAGGGGCAGTCTTGATGAGTGACTATGAATAGCATAGTCACTCATTATCATCACTAATCAGGTACTTATAAAACGTTTTTATTCAATGTCACTTACTGCATTTAGGAAGTAAAAAGAGTGTAGGGAAAGTGTTAATATGCTCTAGGGACAGCTTTTAATAGGTTTACAGGTGTTTTGGGGGTGACAGGATCCCTTTAATTGCCGAGCCAGGGACACGGTCCGGACCAAGCCACCCGTGACCTCCCCGGCACCGTCCGGTCCGGTACCGAGTACCCCTGTCCCGTGGGGCCCGACATAAGAATCAGGTTTTTAACTGAAATAACTGATCTTCCTGATTTGGAAAAAACGCAAGTGTGAAAGGGGCCTAAGGCTGGTTTCACACTGCAGTCAGATCAGGTCAGGTCAGGTCAGGTCAGGTTTTGTGTTTCAAAACCAGGAGTGACCCCAAAACCTAGAACAGGTGTCAAACTTTCAATTATACTTTTTCTCTGCAAGTTCCTCTCCTGGTTTTGAAACACAAAACCTGACCTGATCTGACCGCAGCGTGAAACCAGCCTTAGTGATCAGTCAAGTTCACTCAGCCGGGTGCTGAGCTCCTCCAAGGCGCAGCCAGGTTAGGCTGGTTTCACGCTGCGGTCAGATCAGTTCAGGTCAGGTCAGGTTTTGTGTTTCAAAACCAGGAGAGGAACTTGCAGAAAAAAAGTATAATTGAAAGTTTAACACCTGTTCTACGTTTTGGAGTCACTCCTGGTTTTGAAACACAAAACCTGACCTGACCTGACCTGATCTGACCACAGTGTGAAACCAGCCTTAGTTCCCAGAAGCTCAGGGCCACTATGCCAAGACACCACTCATAGCTTTTCCCGATTGCTCTTCCCCTATGCTGTATACTCGCCCTTCTTGCCAGCATGTCCGCTGACCCTAGTTATCGCCACCATCCCGGTGTAACAGGCCAGATTAACCCACCGACCAGAATATACCCGGGGTTAAAGTGGCCTAGCCCAGAATATACCCCCCTGGGCCAGAATATACCCCCGGTATATTCTGGCCTAACCCAAACTATACCCCAGGGTATAAACAGGCCTAGGCCAGATTATACCCCTCTGTATACCACAGCAGCTGTAGATCAGGGGCCCAAGCCGTGCACAGGGCCCCAAGCAACGCATGGGGGCCCGAGGCAGCACAAAGTGGCCCCAGGCAGCAGAAAGTGGCCCTACGCAACATACAGGGGCGTCAGGAAGTGCTAAGGCCCCAGGCAGTGCTAGGGGCCCCAGGCAGCGCATGGGGGCCCGAGGCAGCACACAGGGGCCCCAGGCTACACACAGGATCCCAGGCTACACACAGGGGTTCCAGCCAGCATACAAGGGCCCCAGGCAGTGCACGGGGCCCCAGGCGGTGGACAAGGCCCCAGGCAGCACAAAGTGGCCCCAGGCAACATACAGGGGGCCCCAGGCTACACACAGGATCCCAGGCTACACACAGGGACCACATGCAGCATACAGGGGCCCCTGTCACCCCCAGACAGCACAAAGTGGCCCCAGGCAGCACAAAGTGGCCCCCAGGAAGCATACAGTGGTCCCAGGCAGTACTAGGGGCTCCAGGCTACACACAGGATCCCAGAGCAAGCCGCTAGGTGTCCAGGATGTGGGTTGAGAGCGGGGTGACCGGGGTGTGGGGTGAGAGCGGGCTAAGGCGTGGCTGCGGTTTGGGATGAAAGCGGGCTGCAGGGTGTGGAGTGGGAGTGGGCTGCAGGGTGACGGGTGTGGGGTGAGAGCAGGTTGTGGGGTGAGAGTGGGCTGTGAAGTGACCGGGGTGTGGGGGAGAGCTGGTCATCCTGCAGCCCACCCTCACCCCACACCCCGGTCACCCTGCAGTCCACTCTCACCCTACACCTTGGTAAACCCCACAGCCCATCCCACAGCCTGCTCTCACTCCACCTTGTCATCCCACACCCCCATCATCCCACAGCCTGCTCTCACCCCACACCCTGGTCACGCTGCAGCCCGTTATCAACCCACACCCCGCAGGCCACTCTCACCCCACACCCCACAGGCCACTCTCACCCCACACTCTGGTCACGCTGCAGCCTGCCCTTACCCCACAGCCCGTTATCAACCCACACCCCGCAGGCCACTCTCACCCCACACCCCGCAGTCCACTCTTACCCCACACCCCACTCTCACTCCACAGTCTGCTCTCACCTCACACCCCACAGTCTGCTCTCACCCCACACCCCGGTCACCCTAATGCTCGCTCTAACCCCACCTCCTGTCACCTCACACCTCCATCATCCCACAACCTACTCTCATCCCACACCACACTGCTTGCTCTCGCCCCACACCCTGGTCACCCTCGCAGCCTTCTCTCATCCCACACCTTGGTCACCACGCAGCCCGCTCTCACCCCATACCTCAGTTGGCATACCCCGGTCCACTCTCAGTTCGCACACTCTGTGCACATTCAGCCCCCTCACTCCGGTCCAAACTCAAACCCAACACCCCGGTCCACACTCAGCCCCCTTAATCCAGTGCACACCCAGCCTGCACACCCTGGTCCAATCTCAGACTGCACACCCTGGTCACACTCGGGACCCACACCTGGTCCACACTCGGGACCCCACACACTGGTCCACACTCGGGACCCCACACACTGGTCCACACTCGGGACCCCACACACTGGTCCACACTCGGGACCCCACACACTGGTCCACACTCGGGACCCCACACACTGGTCCACACTCGGGACCCCACACACTGGTCCACACTCGGGACCCCACACACTGGTCCACACTCGGGACCCCACACACTGGTCCACACTCGGGACCCCACACACTGGTCCACACTCGGGCTCCCACACACTGGGCCACACTCGGGCCCCCACACACTGGTCCACACTCGGGCCCCCACACACTGGTCCTCACTCGGGCCCCCACACACCCTGGTCCACCCTCGGCCCACACACCCTGGTCCACCCTCGGCCCACACACCCTGGTCCACCCTCGGCCCACACACCCTGGTCCACTCGACCCACACACCTTGGTTCACACTCGGCCCACACACCCTGGTCTACACTTGACCCGGTCGACACTCTCACAGCCCTCTCACCCCACACCCCGGTCTCCCCACAGCCCGGTCTCACTCCACACCCTGCAGGCCACTCTCACCCTACATCCCGGTCAACCCACAGCCAGCTTTCACCCCACACACTGGGCTGTGGAGGGAGAGCGGGCTGCGTGCTGATTGAGGTGTGGGGTGAGAGCAGAATGCAGGGTGTGGGGAGAGAACGGGCTGTGGGGTGATCGGCTTATGAAGTGAGAGTTTACTGCCGGGTGGCCGGGGTGCGAGCGAGCTACAGGGTGACCAAGGTGTGGGGTGGGAGCGGAATGCGGGGTTAACAGGTGAACAGGGTGTGGCATGAGAATGGGCTGTGGGGTGACTGGGGTGTGGCGTGAGAGCGGGCTGTTTGGTGAAGAAGTGTGGGGTGAGTGTAGGCTGCGAGGTGACCAGGATGTGGGGTGAGAGTGGACTGTGGGGTGATCGGGGTGTGGGATCAGAGTGAGCCGCTGGATGTCCGGGATGTGAGGTGCGAGCGGCCTATTGGGTAGCTAGGGTTTGGGGTAATAGCGGGCTGCAGGGTATGGAGCCCGCTCTCATCCCACACCTCAGTCACCCAGCCGCTCGCTCTCACCACACACCCCGGCCACGCCTTAGCCTGCTCTTACCCCACACCCTGGTCACCCCACAGCCCACTCTCGACCCACATCGTGGTCACCTCGCAGCCCGTTCACAACCTGCCGCTCGGTCTCTAGCCCGGACCTCTGTCACCCCGCAGCAAGCCATAACCCATCACCTTGCAATCTGCTCCCAAAACACATCCCACAGCCCTCTCTCACCCCATGCCCCAGTCAACCTGCAGCCTGCTCTCAACCCACCACCCGGTCTCACCCCACACCCCAGTGATAATGCAGACTGCTTTCACCCCTCAGCCAGCTCTCACCTCGTAGCCCACAGCCCAATTTCACCCCACAGCCCGGCCACCCCGCAGACTGCTCTCACCCCACACTCCGCAGCTCACTTTCACCCCACACCCTGGTCACCTCGCAGCCTGCTCCCACCTTACACCATGATCTCACCCCGGTGACCCCGCAATACGCTCTCACTCCACACCTCGATCACCCTGCAGCCAGCTCTCCCCCCACACCCTGGTCACTTCACAGCCCACTCTCACCCTGCAGCCCACTCTCACTCTGCACGCAGCAGCCCGCTCTCTCCCCACACCCCGGCCACGGCTTAGCACGCTCTCCCCCCACACCCTGGTCACCCCGCAGCCCGCTCTCACTCCATATCCTGGTCACCCAGCGGCTTGCTCTGACCCCACACCCTGGTCACACCCGCGGCCGTCTTTCCCCCCACACCCTGGTCACCCCAAAACCCACTCTCACTCCATACCCTGCAGCCCGCTATTACCCCAAACCCTAGCTACCCAATAGGCCGCTCTCACCAAACAGCTCGCTCTCACCTCACATCCCGGACACCCAGCAGCTCACTCTGATCCCACACCCAGGTCACCCCACAGCCCACTCTCACCCCACAACCTTCGTCACCAAACAGCCCGCTCTCATGCCACACTCCAGTCACCCCACAGCCCATTCTCACGCCACACCCTGTTCATCTGTTCACCCCGTATTCCGCTCTCACCCCACACCATGGTCACCCTGCAGCTCGCTCGCACCCCGGCCACCCGGCAGTAAACTCTCACTTCATATCCCGATCACCCCACAGCCTGCATCCCGCTCTCACCCCACACCTAAATCACCACGCCGCCCGCTCTCCTCCACAGCCCAGGCTGTGGGGTGACAGCTGGCTGTGGGTTGACCGGGATGTAGGGCAAGAGCGGCCTGCGGGGTGTGGAGTGAGACCGGGCAGTGGGGAGACCGGGGTGTGGGGTGAGAGGGCTGCAGTCATGGGGTGAGAGCAGGCTGCGGGGTTACCGGGTCGAGTGTGGACCAGGGGATGTGGCGGGGCGAGTGTGGACCAGGGTGTGTGGGCAGAGTGTGGACCAGGGTGTGTGCGGGCAGAGTGTGGACCAGGGTGTGTGTGGGCGAGTGTGGACCAGGGTGTGTGTGTGGGCCGAGTGTGGACCAGGGTGTGTGGGGCCGAGTGTGGACCAGGTGGGGCATGTGCAGTGTGTGGGGCCGAGTGTGGACCAGGGTGTGTGTGGGCCGAGTGTGGACCAGGGTGTGTGTGGGCCGAGTGTGGACCAGGGTGTGTGGGGCCGAGTGTGGACCAGGGTGTGTGTGGGCCGAGTGTGGACCAGGGTGTGTGTGTGGGCCGAGTGTGGACCAGGGTGTGTGTGGGCCGAGTGTGGACCAGGGTGTGTGTGGGCCGAGTGTGGACCAGGGTGTGTGTGGGGCCGAGTGTGGACCAGGGTGTGTGTGGGCCGAGTGTGGACCAGGGTGTGTGTGGGCCGAGTGTGGACCAGGGTGTGTGGGGCCGAGTGTGGACCAGGGTGTGTGTGGGCCGAGTGTGGACCAGGGTGTGTGTGGGCCGAGTGTGGACCAGGGTGTGTGTGGGCCGAGTGTGGACCAGGGTGTGTGTGGGCCGAGTGTGGACCAGGGTGTGTGTGGGCCGAGTGTGGACCAGGGTGTGTGTGGGCCGAGTGTGGACCAGGGTGTGTGTGGGCCGAGTGTGGACCAGGGTGTGTGTGGGCCGAGTGTGGACCAGGGTGTGTGTGGGCCGAGTGTGGACCAGGGTGTGTGTGGGCCGAGTGTGGACCAGGGTGTGGTGGGCCGAGTGTGGACCAGGGTGTGTGTGGGCCGAGTGTGGACCAGGGTGTGTGTGGGCCGAGTGTGGACCAGGGTGTGTGTGGGCCGAGTGTGGACCAGGGTGTGTGTGGGCCGAGTGTGGACCAGGGTGTGTGTGGGCCGAGTGTGGACCAGGGTGGTGTGGGCCGAGTGTGGACCAGGTGTGTGTGGGCCGAGTGTGGACCAGGGTGTGTGTGGGCCGAGTGTGGACCAGGGTGTGGGGGCCGAGTGTGGACCAGGGTGGGGGCCGAGTGTGGACCAGGGTGTGCGGGGCGAGTGTGGACCAGGGTGTGCAGGGCGAGTGTGGACCACCCCACTACTCAATCAGCCCCTCACCTCGCTCCACACTAGCTCACATAGCCCCCTCACCCCACTCAGCCCCCTCACACTCACCACTCCACTCAGCTCCCCACCACTCAGCCCCTCACCCCACTCAGCCCCACCCACTCCCACCCACTCAGCCCCAACACCCCACTCAGCCCCCTCACCACCCTCATCACGCTACACACTCAGCGCCCTCACCCCACTCAGCCCCTCATCCCACTCAGCCCCAACACCCCACTCAGCCCCAACACCTCACTCATCCCACTCCACACTCACCACCCTCACCCGCTCCACACTCACCACCCTCACCCCACTCAACCCCCTTACCCCACTCAGCCCCTAACCCCTCACCCCACTCAGCCCCCTATTCCCACTCAGCCCTACTCAGCCCCTCACCCCCTCAGCCCCCTTACCCTACTCAGCCCCTTACCCACTCACCCCTCACCTACCCACACTCAGCTCCTTCACATCACTCAGGCCCCTACACCCCATTCAGCCCCCTCACCCCACTCAGCCCCCTCACCCCACTCAGCCCTACTCAGCCCCCTCACCCACTCAGCCCCCTCACCCACTCCACAATCAGCTCCTTCACCCCACTCAGCCCCCTCATCCCACTCAGCCCCTCATCCCGCTCCACACACACCACCCTCATCCCGCTTAACCCAGGCACACTCGGCCCGCCACACCCTGATCCACACTCGGCCCGCACACACCCTGGTCCACACTCGGCCCGCACACACTCCTGGTCCACACTCGGCCCGCACACACCCTGGTCCACACTCGGCCCGCACACACCCTGGTCCACACTCGGCCCGCACCCACACCTGGTCCACACTCGGCCCGCACACACCTGGTCCACACTCGGACACCGCACACACCTGGTCCACACTTGCCCACACCGGTCCAACACTCCGCACACCACCCCCGATCACCCCGCAGCCTGCTTTCACCCCACAACTGCAACCCTCTCCACCCCACCCCCTGGTCCCCCCACAGCCCGGTCTCACTCCACACCCCGCAGGCCACTCTCACCCTACATCCTGGTCAACCCGCAGCCTGCTTTCACCCCACACCCCGCAGCCTGCTCTAACTGCACACCCCTGATACCCGCAGCCCGCTATCACCCCAAACCCTGCTCTGATCCCACACACCGCAGGCTGCTCTAACCCACACCCTGGTCACCCTGCAACCGACCTACACCCTGGTCACCCTGCAGCCTGCTCTCAACCCACATCCCGGTGACCCCGATGCCTGCTCTCACCCCACCCCAGTCACCCCTCTCTCACCCCACACCCCGGTCAGCCTGCAGCCCACTCTCACCTCAGACCTTGGTAAACGCTGTAGCCCATCCTGCAGCCTGCTCTCACCCCACCCACCCCATCATCCTGCAGCCTGCTCTCACCCCACACCCTGCACCCCACTCTCACCCCACACCCTGGTCACCTCGCAGCCTGCTCCCACCTTACACCGTGATCTCACCCCGGTGACCCCGCAATACGCTCTCACTCCACACCTCGATCACCCTGCAGCCAGCTCTCCCCCCATACCCTGGTCACTTCACAGCCCACTGTCACCCCAAAGCCTGCTCTCACCCTGCAGCCCACTCTCACTCTGCACGCAGCAGCCCGCTCTCTCCCCACACCCCGGCCACGCCTTAGCACGCTCTCTCCCCCCACACCCTGGTCACCCCGCAGCCCGCTCTCACTCCACATCCTGGTCACCCAGCGGCTTGCTCTGACCCCACACACCTGGTCACCCCGCAGCCGTCTCTCCCCCCACACCCTGGTCACCCCAAAACCCACTCTCACTCCATACCCTGCAGCCCGCTATTACCCCAAACCCTAGCTACCCAATAGGCCGCTCTCACCAAACAGCTCGCTCTCACCTCACATCCCGGACACCCAGCAGCTCATTCTGATCCCACACCCCGGTCACCCCACAGCCCACTCTCACCCCACAACCTTCGTCACCAAACAGCCCGCTCTCATGCCACACTCCAGTCACCCCACAGCCCATTCTCACGCCACACCCTGTTCACCTGTTCACCCCGTATTCCGCTCTCACCCCACACCATGGTCACCCTGCAGCTCGCTCGCACCCCGGCCACCCGGCAGTAAACTCTCACTTCATAACCCGATCACCCCACAGCCTGCATCCCGCTCTCACCCCACACCTAAATCACCACGCCGCCCGCTCTCCCTCCACAGCCCAGGCTGTGGGGTGACAGCTGGCTGTGGGTTGACCGGGATGTAGGGCAAGAGCGGCCTGCGGGGTGTGGAGTGAGACCGGGCAGTGGGGAGACCGGGGTGTGGGGTGAGAGGGCTGCGGTCATGGGGTGAGAGCAGGCTGCGGGGTTACCGGGTCGAGTGTGGACCAGGGTGTGTGGGCCGAGTGTGGACCATTGGGTGTGTGAAGGCCGAGTGTGGACCAGGGTGTGTGCGGGCCGAGTGTGGACCAGGGTGTGTGCGGGCCGAGTGTGGACCAGGGTGTGTGCGGGCCGAGTGTGGACCAGGGTGTGTGTGGGCAGAGTGTGGACCAGGGTATGTCTGGGCCGAGTGTGGACCAGGGTGTGTGTGGGCCGAGTGTGGACCAGGGTGTGTGTGGGCCGAGTGTGGACCAGGGTGTGTGTGGGCCGAGTGTGGACCAGGGGTGTGTGTGGGCCGAGTGTGGACCAGGGTGTGTGTGGGCCGAGTGTGGACCAGGGTGTGTGTGGGCCGAGTGTGGACCAGGGTGTGTGGGGGCCGAGTGTGGACCAGGGTGTGTGGGGGCCGAGTGTGGACCAGGGTGTGTGGGGGCCGAGTGTGGACCAGGGTGTGTGGGGGCCGAGTGTGGACCAGGGTGTGTGGGGGCCGAGTGTGGACCAGGGTGTGTGGGGGCCGAGTGTGGACCAGGGTGTGTGGGGGTCGAGTGTGGACCAGGGTGTGTGGGGGCCGAGTGTGGACCAGGGTGTGGGGGCCGAGTGTGGACCAGGGTGTGGGGGCCGAGTGTGGACCAGGTGTGTGGGGCCGAGTGTGGACCAGGATGTGGGGGCCGAGTGTGGACCAGGGTGTGGGGGCCGAGTGTGGACCAGGATGTGGGGGCCGAGTGTGGACCAGGGTGTGGGGGCCGAGTGTGGACCAGGGTGTGGGGGCCGAGTGTGGACCAGGGTGTGGGGGCCGAGTGTGCACCAGGGTGTGGGGCCGAGTGTGCACCAGGGTGTGCGGGGCGAGTGTGGACCAGGGTGTGCGGGGCGAGTGTGTACCAGGGTGTGCAGGGCGAGTGTGGACCACCCCACTACTCAATCAGCCCCCTCACCTCGCTCCACACTCAGCCCTCACCCCACTCAGCCCCCTCACTCCACTCCACACTCAGCCCCCTCACCCCACTCAGCCCCTCACCCCACTCAGCCCCCTCACCCCACTCAGCCCCCTCACCACCCTCATCATGCTCCACACTCTCGCCCTCACCCCACTCAGCTCCTCACCCACTCAGCCCCTACCCTACTCACCCCACACCCCACTCAGCCCCCTCACCCCACTCAGCCCCAACACCACACTCATCACGCTCCACACTCAGCGCCCTCACCCCACTCAGCCCCCTCATCCCAATCAGCCCCAACACCCCACTTATCCCGCTCTAAACTCACCACCCTCACCCCACTCAACCCCCTTACCCCACTCAGCCCCCTAACCCCTCACCCCACTCAGCCCCCTATTCCCACTCACCAGCCCTACTCAGCCCCCCTCACCCCCCTCACCCCACTCAGCCCTACTCAGCCCCTCACCCCACTCAGCCCCCTCACCCGCTCCACAATCAGCTCCTTCACCCTACTCAGCCCCCTCACCCCACTCAGCCCCCTCATCCCGCTCCACACTCACCACCCTCATCCCGCTTAACCCAGGGCACATCGGCCCGCACACACCCTGGTCCAACTCGGCCCGCACACACCCTGGTCCACACTCGGCCCGCACACACCCTGGTCCACACTCGGCCCGCCACACACCTGGTCCACACTCGGCCCCGCACACACCCTGGTCCACACTCGGCCCGCGCACACACCCTGGTTCCACCACTCGGCCCGCGCACACACCCTGGTCCACACTCGGCCCGCGCACACACCCTGGTCCACACTCGGCCCGCGCACACACCCTGGTCCACACTCGGCCCGCGCACACACCCTGGTCCACACTCGGCCGCGCCACACACCCTGGTCCACACTCGGCCCGCACACACCCTGGTCCACACTCGGCCCCGCACACACCCTGGTCCACACCGCGCCGCCACACACACCCTGGTCCACACTCGCCCGCACACCCCTGGTCCACACTCGGCCCGCACACACCACCGCGCCACCCACCCACACCTGGTCCACACTCGGCAGCCCGCCACACACTCCCTGGTCCACACTCGGACCCGCACACCCTGGTCACCCACCGCACCTCGTCACACCCGCACACACCGGGTCCACACTGGCCCGCAACACTCCCACCGATCACCCGCAGCCTGCTTTCACCCCACAACTGCAACCCTCTCACCCCACCCCCTAGGCCCCCGCACGCCTCGTCTCACTCCACACCCCGCAGGCCACTCTCACCCTACATCCTGGTCAACCCGCAGCCAGCTTTCACCCCACACCCGCAGCCTGCTCTAACTGCACACCCCTGATACCCCAGCCCGCTATCACCCCAAACCCTGCTCTGATCCCACACACCGCAGGCTGCTCTAACCCACACCTGTCACCCTGCAACCGACCTACACCTGTCACCCTGCAGCCTGCTCTCAACCCACATCCCGGTGACCCCGATGCCTGCTCTCACCCCACCCCCAGTCACCCCTCTCTCATCCCACACCCCGGTCAGCCTGCAGCCACTCTCACCTCAGACCTTGGTAAACGCTGTAGCCCATCCTGCAGCCTGCTCTCACCCACCCACCCCATCATCCTGCAGCCTGCCTCACCCCACAACCCTGCACCCCACTCTCACCCCACACCTTGGTAAACCCAGCAACCCATCCCCACAGCCTGCTCTCACCCCACCTTGTCATCTCACACCTCCATCATTTCACAGCCTGTTCTTACCCCACACCCCGCAGGCCACTCTCACCCCACAGGCCGGTCTCACACCACACCCCGCAGGACACTCTCACCCCACACCCCAGTCACCCCACAGCCTGCTCTCACCCCACACCCCGGTCACCCCACACTCAGCCCATACACCCTGGTCCACACTCAACCCAAACATCCTGGCACACACTCGGTCAACTCAACCTGGTCCACTTTCAGCCCCATCAACCCGGTCCACACTCAGGTCCCTGCACCCCAATCCACACTCAGCCCCTGAACCCTGGTCCACACTCAGCTGCACACCGCAGTCCACGCCACCACTCCTGTCTGGTCCATGCTCCCCGTAGCCCCCTTACCCCGGTCCACATTTAGTCTGCACACCCCAGTCCACACTCAACCTCCTCACCCTGGTCAACACTAAACCAGAACATCATGGCCCACACTCGCCCCGGTCCACACTGGGCCCCCCCGCCCCGGTCCACACTGGGCCCCCCGCCCCCACTGGCCCCCGCCCGTCCACACTGGGCCCCCTCCCCCGGTCCACACTGGGCCCCACCCCCCACGCCCTCACCGGTCCACACTGGGCCCCCTCGCCCCGGTCCACACTGGGCTCCCTCACCCCGGTTCATATTGTGAGCAAGGTGACCGGGGTGTGGGGTGAGAGTGAGCTGCGGGATCTGGGGTCAGAGCAGGCTGCGTGGTGACCGGGATGTAAGGTGAAAGTGGGCTGAGGGTGTGGCGTGAGAGCAGGATGAAAGGTGACAAAGTGTGGGGTGAGAGCGGGCTGCGGGGTGTGACCGGGTTGTGGGGGTGAAAGTGGACTAAAGGGTAACCAGGCTGTGGGGTGAGAGTGGGCTGTGGGCTACGAGGTGGGAGCTGGCTGAGGGGTGAGAGCAGTCTGCATTGTGACTGGGATGTGGAGTGAGACCAGTCTGTGAGGTGAAACCGGGTGATGGGGTGAGAGCGGGCTGTGGGATGTGTTTTGAGAGCAGGTTGTGAGGTGAGGGGTGATAGCGGGCTGCGGGGTGATGTAGGTGTTGGGTGAGAGGTTGTGAGTTGGCTGCGAGGTGACCAGGATGTGGGGTGAGAATGGGCTGCGGGGTGACCGGGATGTGGGATCAGAGTGAACGGTCAGGTGACCGGGATATGGGGTGAGAGCGGGCTGCAGCGTGAGAGCGGGCTATAGGTTAGCTGGGGTGAGAGTGAGAGTGGGCTGCAGGGTGACAAATGTGGGGTAAGAACGGGCTGCAGGGTGTGGAGTGAGAGTGGGTTTTGCAGTGACTGGGGTGAAACAGGGCTGTGCGGTGAGAGTGGGCTGCTAAGTGACCGGGGTTTGGGGGGAGAGCGGGCTGTGGGTTGACCGAGGTATGGGGTCAGAGCAAGCCGCTAGGTGTCCTGGATGTGGGTTGAGAGCGGGCTGTGGGTTGACCGGGGTATGGGGTGAGAGCAGGCTGCGTGGTGTGGGGGAAGAGCGGGCTGCGGGGTGACCGGGGTGTGGGGTCAGAGCAAGCCGCTAGGTGTCCAGGATGTGGGTTGAGAGCAGGCTGCGGGGTGACCGGGGTGTGGGGTGAGAGCGGGCTGCAGGGTGATTGAGGTGTGGAGAAAGAGCGGGCTGCAGGGTGTGGAGTGGGAGTGGACTGTGGAGTGACGGATGTGGGGTGAGAGCAGGTTGTGGGATGAGAGTGGGCTGTGAAGTGACCGGGGTGTGGGGGGAGAGCTGGCTGCGGGGTCATTGAGGTATGGAGAGCGTATTGTGGGGTCACACCCCACCCCGCCAGCCCCTCACCCCACTCACACTCAGCCCCTCACCCCTCCACCACTCAGCCCTCACCCCCTCAGCCCCTCACCCCACTCAGCCCCTCACTTAACTCAGCCCCCTCACCCCACTCAGCCCCTCACCCTCTCCACACTCAGCCCCTTCACCCATCACCCTCACTCCACTCCACCTCACTCCTCACCCCCACACCCCACTCAGCCCCCTCACCCACCACTCAGCCCTTCACCCCTCACCCCCTCAGCCCACTCATCCCCACTCAGCCCCTCCACCACTCAGCCCTCTCACTACACTCAGCCCCCTCACCCCACTCAGCCCCCTCACCCTGCTCCACAGTCAGCCCCCTCACACCAGTCAGCCCCTCACTCCACTCCACACTCAGCTCCTTCACCCCACACCCCACTCAGCCCCCTCACCCCACTAAGCCCTCTCAGCCCCCTCACCCTCACACCACTCATCCCCCTCACCCTGCTCCACACTCAGCTCCCTCACATCACTCAGCCCCCTCACCCCACTCAGCCCCCTCAACAACCTCAACCCACTCAGCTCCCTCACCCTGCTCAGCCCCCTCACCCCAGTCCACACTCAGCTCCCTCACCCCACTCAGCCCCCTCACCCCACTTAGCCCCCTCAACCCACTCAGACCCCTCACCCCACTCAGACCCCTCACCCCACTCAGACCCCTCACACCACTCAGACCCCTCACCCCACTCGTCCCCCTCACCCTACACATCCCCCTTACCCAAACTCAGCACCCTAACCCCTCACCCCACTCAGCCCCCTCACCCCGGGGTGTGGGGTGAGAGTGGGCTAAGGCGTGGCTGCGGTATGGGATGAGAGCAGGCTGCAGGGTGATTGAGGTGTGGAGAGAGAGCGGGCTGCAGGGTGTGGAGTGGGAGTGGGCTACGGGGTGATGGGTGTGGGGTGAGAGCAGGTTGTGGGATGAGAGTGGGCTGTGAAGTAACCGGGGTGTGGGGGGAGAGCTGGCTGCGGGGTCATTGAGGTATGGAGAGCGTATTGTGGGGTCACCAGGACCCTCACCCCACTCCACACTCAGCCCCCTCACCCCGCTCCACACTCAGCCCCTTCACCCCTCATCCCACTCAGCCCCCTCACTTAACTCAGCCCCCTCACCCCACTCAGCCACCTCACGCCACTCCACAATCAGCCCTCTCACCCCGTGTCACACTCAGCCCCCTCACTCCACTCAGCCCCCTCACTCCACTCCACACTCAGCCCCTTCACCCCTCACCCCACTCAGCCCCTCACTTAACTCAGCCCCCTCACCCCACTCAGCCACCTCACGCCACTCCACAATCAGCCCTCTCACCCTGTGTCACACTCAGCCCCCTCACTCCACTCAGCCCCCTCACCCCACTCAGCCCCCTCACCCCACTCAACCCCCTCACCTCACGCTCCGCCCACTCACCCCACGCTCCGCCCACTCAGCCCCCTCACACCATGCTCCACCCACTCAGCCCCCTCACACCACGCTCCGCCCACTCAGCCCCCTCACCCCACTCAGCCCCCTCACCCCACTCAGCCCCCTCACCCTCACACACTCAGCGCCCTCACCCCACACCACACTCAGCGCCCTCACCCCACACCACACTCAGCGCCCTCACCCACACCACACTCAGCGCCCTCACCCACTCAGCCCTCACCTGTGATTTCAGGACCACAGCAGCAGGGACAGCTCCTCATATAACATTAAACAGCGGCTGGTATACAATTTACGTACAGTACCAAGGACAGCTCCTCATTATAGGAGCCTGCCCAGCTGGTACAGTACGTAAATTGCGTGCTTTACCCCCGCAGTCATTTTATAATTTATAAAGCCGACAATTGCCGGCTGTGCTGGTAACAGATAATTAACCCCTGCAGAGCCAGGGTGTGATAACACCATGTGTCCTGGGAGTGTGGACACTCCCTGGACACATGCTGTCACCACACCAATATCGTATTCACCCTTCAAAAACCAGGTTAGTGGCCGAATCTGCAGCCTCTGTGCTGAAATACTGCACAGAGGCTGCAGATGGGGTTAATAGCCAGCGCAACCCCAGGATTTGTAAAAATTACAGTTCAATTCTGTTTTTACTAATCATCTTGCACCTCTCCTGTCACAGCAGTGCAATATGATTTTTAACTGTACCGGCATCTAATCAAAGATTTTACTCTGTGTTGTGTTTTTTTTTTAAACACTTAACTAGAAATTCATGGCGGTCATGTCTAATATTGGTGTGACCCCATGAATTTCGGGCTTAGGGTCGGCTGATAATACAAAGCTGTCCCTAACCCCTTTAATTCCCAGTGAGCCATTGCACCAGGGTCCTGGATGACGTGGGTGCAGCGCCAGAAAATGGCGCTTCTATGAATGCGCCATTTTCTGGGGCGGCTGCAGACTACAATTCTCAGTCGGTAGGAAGCCCAGAGAGCTTGGGCCTCCCTGCGCTGCGGATTCCAGTCCCCAGCTGCCTAGTTGTACCTGGCTGGACACAAAAATAGCGCAAAGCCCCACATATTTTTATTTTTTATTATTTCATGAAATTCATGAAATAATAAAAAAAAAAGGGTTTCCCTATATTGTTGTGTTCGGCAAGGTACAAATAGGCAGCTGGGGTTGGGGGCAGCCCATTCCTGCCTGCTGTACCTAGATGGCATACAAAAATATGGTTAAGCCCATGTCAACATTTTTTTGAAAAAAAACATTACACACACACATTACACACAGTATAGACACATTACAGACAGTATACAGAGATGACACACAGTATAGAGACATTACAGAGAGTGTAGAGACATGACACAGAGTGTGCAGAGACATGACACAGAGTGTGCAGAGACATGACACAGAGTGTGCAGAGACATGACACAGACAGAGTGTGCAGAGACATGACACAGAGTGTGCAGAGACATGACACAGAGTGTGCAGAGACATGACACAGACAGAGTGTGCAGAGACATGACACAGACACAGTGTGCAGAGACATGACACAGACAGAGTGTGCAGAGACATGACACAGACAGAGTGTGCAGAGACATGACACAGACAGAGTAAGGCAGGGGTTAAAAAAATGTAAATAAAGTTTATGCTCACCTCACCCCGAGCCCCCGCCGTCTTCCTCCAGGCTCCCGGTGGCTCCCGGTGCCTGCTGAGCTCTTCTACTGCAGTTCAGGACCTGCGGTCATGTCAGAGTCACGTGACCCGCGGTTACCATGGAGTAAGCTGGTGTCACGTGACTCTGACATCACCGCAGGTCCTGTACTGGTGTAGAAGAGCTCTGCAGGCACCGGGAGCCTGCGGGAGCCACCGGGAGGCTGGAGGAAGACGGGGGGAGACGGCGGGGGCTCGGGGAGAGGTGAGGAATTTTTTTTTTTTATTACAGTAGTGCGGCTGCGGCTCGCGATGACGCTGCGCGTCATCGCTCGCAGTACCGCAAAGCATCTTGGGATTCGGCTACAGTGCCCGAATCCCAAGACTGCCGATTATATAAGTAGATTTTGTACTTTTTAAAATGAAAGGATGTATATTAACATTTGTCAGAACACATTATTCTGATTCACAGTTATGTTTTTATTGTAATTACTAGCTGTGAGCCCGATGCAAATGCATCGGGATTCTAGAACGTGCATTAATTTGGTTATAGTAGTTATAGCTGTTAGCCTGATACAAATGCATCGGGTGTCTAGAATATGTGAGGGGGGTGTGAGGACATTTTGGGGGGGTGTGAGGACATTTTGGGGGGGGTGTGAGGCTTTTTGGGGGGTGTGTGAGGACTTTTTGGGGGGGATTGTGGGGAGGACTTTTTGGGGGGGTGTGAGGACTTTTTGGGGGGGGTGTGAGGACTTTTTGGGGGGTGAGTTTTGGGTGTGAGGATTTTGGGGTGTGAGACTTTTTGGGGGGGTGTGAGGACTTTTTGGGGGGTGTGGGACTTTTTGGGGGTGTGAGGACTTTTTGGGGGAGGGGGGTGTGAGGACTTTTTGGGGGGTGTGAGGCTTTTGGGGGGTGAGACTTTTTGGGGGGGTGTGAGGACTTTTTGGGGGGGGTGTGAGGACTTTTTGGGGGAGTGTGAGGACTTTTTGGGGGGTGTGAGGATTTTGGGAGGTGGGACTTTTTAGGGGGGTGTGAGGACTTTTTTGAGGGGGGTGTGAGGACTTTTTGGGGGGGTGTGAGGACTTTTACTCGCTGCCGCCGACCAATCAGAATCGCGGCTCAGGCAGCGACTCGCAATGGCCTCGCGGCCATTGCTCGCGCTACATGAGCGGTAAATCGCTAACTTTGTAGCCGAGCCTCTGGTTCGATTTTCGGCCAGCGACTCGCAATGGCCGCGAGCGGTAAATCGCTAACTTTGTAGCCGAGCCTCTGGTTCGATTTTCGGCCAGCGACTCGCAATGGCCTCGCGGCCATTGCTCGCGCAGGCCAACGACTCGCATTGCCCGCTACGCGGGCAATGCTTCGCTCGTGGTGACGTCACAGAGTGACAAAGCCACGGTCTTTTGCGGGGTCCGACACAGAAGTGCCTACGGCAATTATATAGTAGATTATGTTTATTATGAATTATGTAAATTAACTTCAACTTATGCTTTAAATACATGTCACACTCTATTTCACTTCTGGATAAAGGGGGTGGGGGGGAGTTACCACTGAAACATCGTCATGCCATATGGGCTGAATAAAGCCTTCATGAATTTTTGCTTCTGCCTCTGCTTTTTGGTAATTATGTTATTGGACTAGTGGGCAAGTAGTTTTTGGAGAGTTTACACCTATTTTTCATTAGTTGCTATGCTGTTTCTTTCCTCTTGGTTATCTATCTATCTATCTATCTACCTATCTATCCATCTATCTATCCATCTATCTATCCATCTATCTATCCATCTATCTATCCATCTATCTATCCATCTATCTATCTATCCATCCATCTTTCCATCTGTTCTATCTATCTATCTATCTATCTATCTATTCATCCATCTCAATAACGATGTCAGGGGTGCGGCTCGTGGACACATCGTTAGTGAGGTGCCACATGTATAGATAACGATGTCAGGGGTGCGGCTCGTGGACACATCGTTAGTGCGGTGTCACATGTATAGATAACGTTCAGGACACAGCAGCGATGTTCCGTGCAGGGATCGCTCACACAACCAGCGATTGATGATTGTCAATGATGTGAATAGGAGAAATCGGTCAGGAGATCGGTTATGTCGGTGTCACACAGAACAATGCAGCAGATTGGATGATCGACATCGTCTGATATGGGGTCAGGTTCCCATATCTGTATATAACGATCTGACCACTTATCGGTAGTCACATCATGCTGTCACACGCAACGATGTCGTAGGAGCGATGCCACATCAGGCACTTTCCAGCGATATGTTTACATATATCATAGCGTGTGACGCCCGCCTATTATCTATCTATCTATCTATCTATCTATCTATCTATGGCTGGGGTCACACACACAGATATCTGGGCAGATATTGTTCACAGATTTCTGGTTGCAGTGAAATCATGGACAGATTGCTCCATTTGTACACAGCCACAAAATGGAACCATGTGTCCATGATTTCACTGCAACCAGAGATCTGTGACCAATATCTGCCCAGATATCTGTGTGTGTGACCCCAGCCTAACCATCTATCCACTATCCATCTATCCATCTATCCATCAATCTATTATCTATCTATCATCTATCCATCTATCCATCTATCCATCTATCCCTCTATCCATCTATCCATCTATCCATCTATCCATCTATCCATCTATCATCTATCAATCTATCAATCTATCAATCTATCCATCAATCTATGGCGGGCGCCACACGCTACGATATATGCAAACATATCGCTGGAAAGTGCCTGATGTGGCATCGCTCCTACGACATCGTTGCGTGTGACAGCATGATGTGACTACCGATAAGTGATCAGATCGTTAATCACAGATATGAGATCCGGACCCCATATCAGACGATGTCGACCATTCAATCTGCTGCATTGTTCTGTGTGACACCACCATAACGATCTCCTGACCGATTTCTCCTATTCACATCATTGACAATCATCAATCACTGGTTGTGTGAGCGATCCCTGCTGAATGGGGTGAGTGGGTGCTAAGTGGGGTGTGTGTATGCTGGGCGGGGATGAGTGTGTGCTGAGCGAGTGTGTGTGTGCTGAGCATTCATGAGTGGGTGCTGAGTGGGTGAGTGTGAGCTGAGTGGGGGTGAGCGGGTATGTGTGCTGAGCGGGGGTGAGTGTGTGCTGAGCAGGGGTGAGTGTGTGCTGAGCGGGGGTGAGTGTGTGCTGAGCAGGGGTGAGTGTGTGCTGAGCAGGGGTGAGTGTGTGCTGAGCGGGGGTGAGTGTGTGCTGAGCGGGGGTGAGTGTGTGCTGAGCGGGGGTGAGTGTGTGCTGAGCGGGGGTGAGTGTGTGCTGAGCTGGGGTGAGTGTGTGGGGTAACCTGTGGTCACGTGACTGTGACATCACGGCAGGTCCTGTTATGAAGAAGACGACCTCTGCAGACACCGCGAGGACACCGGGAGCCGGCGGGGGCTCGGGGATAGGTGAGCATGAACTTTTTTTGTTTGTTTTTTCCAGACCGGAGGCTACGATTTAATGCCGGAATCGGATGCCTATTTGGCATCCGATTCCAGGCATCAGAAGGGAGCCGATGCTGTCCGAGCATCGGCTCCCTTCAAAATCGTAATGTGAAGGTAGCCTTATCTATCTTATCTATTGGCTTATCTATCTATAAACAGCTTATCTATCAATCTATGGCTATCTATCAATCTATCAATGGTTTATCTATCTATTTATCGGCCCAGTCACACACACAGATAATTGTGCAGAGATCGTTGGCAGATCTCTGGTTGCAGTGAAATCATGGACACATTGTTACATTTGTACACGGCCAAAAAATGGAACAATGTGTCCATGATTTCACTGCAACCAGAGATCTGCGCACAATTATCTGTGTGTGTAACTGGGCCTTATGGTTTATCTGACTATCTATCTATGGCTTATCTATTACTTATCTATATATCTATTAGCTTATCTATGATTTATCTATATATTTATGGCTTATCTATCTATCTGTGGTTTATTTATCTATAGCTTATTTATCTATTTATGGCTTATCTACTTATCTATACTATCTATGGTTTATCTATTACTTATCTATATATATATAAATAAAGCTTTATTATTATTATTTTTTTTTTTTTTTTTTTATATAGCTTATCTATGATTTATCTATATATTTATGGCTTATCTATCCATCTGTGGTTTATTTATCTATAGCTTATTTATCTATTTATGGCTTATTTACTTATCTATACTATCTATGGTTTATCTATATATATATAAATAAAGCTTTATTATTATTATTATTTTTTTTTTTTTATATAGCTTATCTATGATTTATCTATATATTTATGGCTTATCTATCCATCTGTGGTTTATTTATCTATAGCTTATTTATCTATTTATGGCTTATTTACTTATCTATACTATCTATGGTTTATCTATATATATATATAAATAAAGCTTTATTATTATTTTTTTTTATTTTTTTTATATAGCTTATCTATGATTTATCTATATATTTGTGGCTTATCTATCTATCTGTAGTTTATTTATCTATAGCTTATCTACTTATCTATACTATCTATGGCTTATCTAATTCTCTATTTATCTATCTTAGCAGCCATCCCCGAATAATCATCTGCGCGAGGATGGAAGCATTCGTTGGTAGAACCAAGTTCGTGATGGTTGTGGTCTTGATGTTTCAGCACTCTCTTCATCCTCGGTGTTGTGGGCGTAGGGCTAAATATGGACAAAAGCAAGATTTAATTAATATACATTTTGTAACTCATTATTTAACCCCATAACGATCTAGGACATAGCTGTACATCCTAGGTTCGCCTCCCTCCCTTTGATGCGGGCTGACCTCTCATCATTCCCTGCACATACCAGCTGATCTCTTCAGTGATCCACCCACCAACGTTAACCCCTTAGATTGTGTTTTTTTTGACAGCTGTTTTGCAGCTAAAATGTAGCAAAATGGAGAAAAAAAAAAAAAAAAAAAAGAGTATCCCCTAACACCCTCAGTAAGCGCTACCTCACATCTCTAATAGCTATCTTACATAGCCTTTTATGTTGATTCTATTGGGTTACAGGTATTAGACTTAAGAGTTTGGTAACATAAACTTAAAAAGTACAATACAAAATAATATTGTGGTACCGTGTTAGCCAGGGAAATCAATGTAAATATTTAAGTCCCAAAAAAAGGGTTGAGCAAAGTATTCTAGGAGTGATCCTATTATTGGCTAAACAGAAAAATTATATTATATAAGGTATAACTCCTGGAATACTTTTCTCAGCCCTTTTTTGGGGACTTAAGTATTTACATCAGTAACATAGACTTGAATGCTTTCACTCAAAGGATAAGACCCTTTATAATTGGCCTCACATATGATGGCCTATATCCATGTCTGACATAAGACAGAAAACCCAATTGCAACAGGGAGCACTTTGGCGCAGTTACCGAACTCTTCGCAGTGACGTCAGTGAGAAGCTAAGTCTCTCAATTCATTTATTCCAGTACAGTATTTACTGAGTTCACTTATCACATATGCATTTCTTAGCTGCACAGACAATCCTGCATTTCATGTAATAGCCATTAAGCTTTCCCCCTCCATAAATGTGTTCAGTGTTGCAGCAACTTTATTTCCCAAAGTGGGTGGAGTGACCTAAACAAAACCTAGGAGCAGAAGGAGACAGAGGTTATTGAATTGGGGAGTGAATAGAGAGAGACTTCCCAGACAGTTTTGGGCTCCCTGGAAACGCAGAACCCTGAGAGGCACAGACCCTAGGAGAGAAAGCCTACTTCACAGCCTTGAAGCCACAGGAAGGGGAAAGACTGAGATTCCACAGCTGAGGAAGGTGGGAGGACAAGGGCCCGACAGCCTGATAGACCCGTGCTGAGCGGAGGAGCCCTTAGCACAGTGACTGAAAGAAGGAGCCTGGTGTGCCCAAATATCTGAACCTGGGACACTGGAGGGCTAGGCCAACACCATAGAACCGGCTCTGAAGAGGTGACCAGGGATTCCGGACCCTAATCACAAGACACCCCGGTGTGGGGCAGGTGCTTTATGACTTGCAGCCTAACTTTCCACCACGGACTACGTGCACAGTTGTCATACAAGAACTGGTGACCCTGACTGTAAGGGAAATATATTCACCCGTGAGTCCGCGTCGACCAGACCAAACCCGTGGGTGAGGTACTACGTTAATACTGAGAGAAGGGCCTGAAAGGACTTTGAGGGAGCAACACAGAAAAGCTAGCTGAGCTGCACAGTTGAGTTTCAGGAGCACTGTAAAAGGTTGTGAACTGTACTGGAGGAACTGTAACTGTTGTGAACTGCTGCCAAAGACTGAGTAAAGTACCCTGCAAACTCATCTGTTTGTGGAAATTCGGTTATTTTCATCCCTGCTTGAGACTGCTTTCTTTCCATCCCCATGTTCAGCACTAGACAATCAGCACTTTGGAGAGCTGCAGCAGCAAATGTCGCAATTGAATCCAACCTGAGGAGCCACAGACAGTTGTCCCTGCACACTGGCTGGAGGAGCTGCAGCTTTGAAGTAAGTGACTTGTACCCAGCATAAAACCTGACTACGTCCATCCAATACTACTACTACTGCCCAGAGGACCCTCAGCCCTACCTGAGGAGGGCTTACCATCCACGCTGCCCAAGTCACCGTCCCCAGCAGGAATACGGCAGCGGTGGCTCTACTATCCACATACCCCGGGTGGCGTCATGACAAATCCCTTGTAAATACCCCCTTTTTAGACTGACTACCGTGATACCCCAGTCAGAGAGCACCAGCCCGGTTCCCGAGTACCCCATAGCCTGGGGGCGCATCACATGCCTGTTGTGTCTAATACCTTTTATATGCATAGCTGACAGTAATATCTGTAAATATTGTTATTACTCTAGTGTGCCCTTATGGCTATTACATAATTTAATCCTGGGTTGTTCTTTTATCTCAATACAAGAGCCCCATGTCCACGTGCTCGTTTAATATATGCTACTTGGGTTGTTTCTGGCTCTGATATAATCCCGATCACAGACCGGCCGTATATCGAACAAGGAACTAGTGGCAGCATTTTGTGCTTGTGTTATTGGGGAGGGTTGGACAGTGATGGACTGGAGGATTATTATATATTCCTGGCCTTGACTGGTGATATATATACAGCACCCCTCACTGAACGCCTTAAGAACCCCCACAACCCCTAATATTGTTTGTGACCTGCCCAGGGGTCTATGGGAACTTGGTACCCGGGCGTTGATATGGGGGTGCTGTCTTGGTGGCTGGTGCCCGGGCCCGTATCCCTGGGGGTCAGCTGAATAATGGGTTAAATGATAAAAGTCTTGTGACGCCACCTGTGGATTCTGGTGAAGGCACCAGCGCTGATTCAGAACTCCGGGGATGATGGACGGGCAGCTTGGGTGGTACAGCTCCCTACAGGTAGAGCGGGGTCCCCGGGGCAGTGTTGAGGTGACGGGGATTTGCACAGGGAGGTGGTTGGGCAGCCAGGCCACTGCGGCAGTCTCTAGGCTGGACGGGTTCAGGGATGGACGAACTGACACACCCACTGTGGATCATTTCTGTACTGATGGTATTGCAGGCACTGTCCAGGTTACTTCCAGGTGGTCAGGATGCACTTCTGTATTTCCACAGTGAGTGATGGATAAGGCCTCCTTGTCTCTTTTCACTTTTCCCTCTGAGCCGGGTAGAACTAAGTCTGACCTCCTCTGTGTCTTTCTCTCACCCGTTCTGTAGTGTTGAGAAAATCTGTGTGGGCTACTGCTATGACTACTCCTGCGGTCCCTGGCTCCCCTATTGATTGCGTGACAGGTGTCCGGGAGACTGGAGTCTCCTCAGTGAACCGGTATTTCTGCTGGGCTTGATGCTGTCATGCAGACTCGGACTCCGGTATACGGGTTGCTTCCTGGGGTGAACCGGTATGGCTCCTCTGCCCCCAGTCTGCTCCTCTACTCCTTAAGCCTTGCCTTTGACTTCACTCTCAGGCCCTCACATTGGCTAAGCTGGCCAACTGGCTCGGGCCTAGCACGGCTCCGACACACCAGGACGTCTTCACAGTTTTCCTAATGACTGCACACTCTGGCTAACTCCTCCCCCAGCACCAGTATTTATAGGGAATCTTGCTTAAGGCAGGAAGTGGAGCTCCCCCTACTGTTCTGGGGTGGAAGGTGTTGTGTGTATGTGGGTTACCTGTTGTAACCTAAACAAGTCCATCTTTTATAATCTCTCATTATCGGAGAGGCCTTCTATATTGTACAATGATCAAGTTGCTACACTTTAACTCTTCTAGATGTGGCCTTACAAGTGATTTATAGAGGGGTAACATCACATTCTCCAGACTCTGACCCAGATATCCCTATGTTTCTAGCGCTGTTCTTGTCATTCATTTTTTCGGTTTGAACTTGGTTTCTTTATTCTCGTCTTGCTCCACCGGTCAGCAGCTACTCTGCACAAGCAACCCAGCGGTCCCAGCAGCAAAGACCAGACGTCTACATAGAGCTAAGCTGGCTTGTACTAACCCTTTCACTAACCCCATTACAAGTGAAGGGAGAGAACAGAGGGATGTCTTATTTCAGCAATCCTCGGCGGCTCTCCTGACCTGAGAGTGACAGCAGGTATTTCTATGTCACTGATTGCTGTAAGACATCCCCCGAAATTAAACAATAGCATATTGTCCAAAACAAAAAAAAATCAGATCAGTCTTATTTTCAGGGTAACAGTCACTAAATGATCCCCTACCTGCATGGCCTTAATATTGAGTTGCCATTGCTTATTTTCTGATTCCTTTATTTTTTTATCGAATTCTCTCATCTGGTCGGCTGCCTTTCTTTTTGCCTGTAAAAAAACAAAAAAATAATATCACCCACATTGCATTCATGTTCTTTATGTCCCATTATGGTCTCCCCTTCGGTGTTTGACTACTCAAAAATGGCTGTTTAGTGTCTTAGTATTTGGCCTTGTGAATATTTCACTTTGCCAATCTGCGCCTTTGGTCATAGCTGACAGTGTGTTACAATGAGATCCCCGGTGTTACTGTCTCTTCTAGAACGCCTCAAAGATTTAATCAAATCATTTGTCTGTAACTATGAACAAATAACGAATAGGAATAAATGAAACATCTAGAAGTAGAAACTTAAAAGGCATTGTACACTACTTGGACAATGCAGTGTCGGTGCTGTTCCAGCGGTGTCACCGCACACGTTCCCGGGACTCACTTGAAGTTGTTACATCACGCGAGTCCAGTGCTGAACCACCGCCGGCTCCACTGTCCTCACCTTCAGACGTATATTTAACATGAAGTGAAAACTTTGGCTGCCGCTTATTTCATGATAATGAATCATTTGTTTGATGAGGACAGTGGAGCCGGTGGTGATTGGGCGCTGGACTCACGTGATGTAACAACCTCAAGTGATCCCCAGGAGAGCGAGTGCTGACACCGCTGGAACAGCGCTGACAACCGAGGGGAGTATAAGCTTTTTTATTTCAATGGGGTAAACATGGGGAATGAGAAAGGCTTATTGAACTAGTGGACAACCCCTTTAAACATAAAAGGAATCTAACGGCAGTGATGTTCTTCAGAAATTCTATGAATTTCTATGTCATAATTGTATCATATCTGTATCTGGGGAATACACTCACTGGCCTGGAGACTGGCACTGGTGGGGAAACACTGGTCCACCCAATCTCCTTTTCATAAAACCCACAGAAGATGAAATCTCCCCTATCCTGGTCCCAGACTGACATAATTAGGCTACGTTCTCATTACATTTGGGTGAACACTTCCAGCCAAGCTCCTGGGGTAAATGCAAAATGTACCAATTTCAACTAAGAAAACGTCTGGATTACCCTCTCGATGGCCAATCTGGATTGACACAGTACGTTCTCACTAGTCTTTTTATTCTGTTTGACCACATAGTTATGGAGGTTGAAAAACACAGGTCCATCAAGTTCAACCTACGTTGATCATTTATACATCCTCTATCACTTGATTACTTATAACCCCTGTGATCGATTGGGGATATATCCCAATAATCCAATCAATCAATTACAAAGCCCAATACGTCCATATCGTAATTCTCATCTATTAGGTAGTGACAGGCTCGTAACCCCTCCATCAGGAACCCTAGCTACAGGGTTCAGGACAACCAACAGATGGCTAGGGGTCATTATTTAAATTAAGACACAAAAAAACCCTTTTTCCAGGATGAACCATCCAACTACAAAACGCTCCCTAGCAAATGGTTTTAGCTGGCAGATAGGAAACAAAAAGTTAATTAAAGAAAAGAAAGCCCCTCCTAAATCTGAGCGTAAAGGCGGAAAAATTAATTTCTTAGGCTCACGTCTCATGAGGACATCACAGAATATCTGCTAGACACCCCGAAGCCAGGACAACGGTATCAAACATACACTACACGTATCTCACATAAATATGACAAACCTAATATTGACATCTGTAGAGATGTAGGATCATAAGGCATATTGCTGCTTAACTGTCTGACATTCCTAACTACCCCAAAATTAATATTGGCCAGTTGGACGACCACAGATATGTCGTGTGGCGAGTTCATCAGGTGGGAGGTTGGTAGGTGGGGCTCAGGTTGGCAAATCCCCCTGCCATATTTTTGTAGTGCATCACCTCTGAGGGTGACTTGTCACATCACATGCTAGGAGTATACCCAATGAAACCCTGTGGCTCTACTCTGCCTCCATGTGGCCACCAGCAGCAAGGAAACTGGTAACTGAACTACATTTCTGTGCATGCCTGATGTGTCTAATACCTTTTATTTGCATAGCTGACTGTAATACATGTAAATATTGTTATTACTCTAGTGTGCCCTTACGGCTATTAAATACATAATTTAATCCTGGGTTGTTCTTTTATCTCAATACAAGAGCCCCATGTCCGTGTGCTCGTTTAATACATGCTACTTGGGTTGTTTCTGACTCTGATATAATCCCGATCACAGACCGGCCGTATATCGAACAAGGAACTAGTGGCAGCATTTTGTGCTTGTGTTATTGGGGAGCGTTGGACAGTGATGGACTGGAGGGTTATTATATATTCCTGGCCTTGACTGGTGATATATATATAGCACCCCTCACTAAACGGCTTAATAAAGCAGCACTTACAGGGCAGCTGCGGCTCTTCCTTATTCTTGGTCAAATCTCTGATTGTCCTAGCGATAAGGAGGCGCCAGAGAGGGGCTGTTATTCTTTCCTCCACAACCCCCAATATTGTTTGTTGTAAGAAAAGCCTCCAGCCCTTGTATAAAAGCCGTTATAGTGTCTGCTGTCGGGCAATCCTCACTCTGACCGCTCTAAATGTAAAGAACCCTTTCCTATGTAGGATGCCAGAATCTCCCTTTCTCCACAAGTAATGACTGTTTTTGGTCCTTTACAAGGTCCTTGGAAGGAATAAATCATATGCCAGTCCTTTATATTGACCAACATGCGTCTTTTTTTCTAACCTAAACAAGTCCATCTTTTATAATCTCTCATTATCGGAGAGGCCTTCTATATTGTATAATGATCAAGTTGCTACACTTTAACTCTTCTAGATGTGGCCTTACAAGTGATTTATAGAGGGGTAACATCACATTCTCCGGACTCTGACCCAGATATCCCTGTGTTTCTAGCTCTGCTTTCGTTCATAATTTTCTCGGTTTGAAGTTGCCTAGTTTATGTTTATTCTGGTCTTGCTCCACCGGTCAGCAGCTACTCTGCAAAAAGCACCCAGTGACCTGTGCAGCAAACACCAGACGTCTACATAGAGTGATGCTGGCTTGTACTAACCCTTTCACTAACCTCATTACAAGTGAAGGGAGAGAACAGAGGGATGTCTTATTTCAGCAATCCTCGGCGGCTCTCCTGACCTGAGAGTGACAGCAGGTATTTCTATGTCACCGATTGCTGTAAGACATCCCCCGAAAATAAGCCCTAATGCATTGTTTGGAGCAAAAAAAAACGATCAGACCAGTCTTATTTTCAGGGTAACACATTATGTCAATAGATAATCCCCTACCTGCTCGAACTCTTGTGTCAGTTTGCTTCTCAACACTTTCATCTTGGCAGCTCTTTTCACTTTTTCCTGTAAAAAAAAAAAAAAAGAAAGAAAATCACCCACATTGCATTGAAATTCTTTATGTCCCATTATGGTCTCCACTTTGGTGTTTGACTACTCAATAATAGTTGTCTAGTGTCTTAGTATTTGGCCTTGTGAATATTTCACTCTGCCAATCTGCGCCTTTGGTCATAGCTGACAGTGTGTTACAATGAGATCCCCGGTGTTACTGTCTCTTCTAGAACGCCTCAAAGATTTATCAAATCGTTTGTCTGTTTCTATGAACAAATAGCGAATAGGAATAAATGAAACATCTAGAAGTAGAAACTTAAAAGGCGTTGTACACTACTTGGACAATGCAGTGTCGGTGCTGTTCCAGCAGTGTCACCGCACGCGTTCCCGGGACTCACTTGAGGTTGTTACATCACGCGAGTCCAGTGCTGAACCACCGCCGGCTCCACTGTCCTCACCTTCAGACGTATATTTAACATGAAGTGAAAACTTTGGCTGCCGCTTATTTCATGATAATGAATCATTTGTTTGATGAGGACAGTGGAGCCGGCGGTGATTGGTCGCTGGACTCGCGTGATGTAACAACCTCAAGTGATCCCCAGGAGAGCGAGTGCTGACACCGCTGGAACAGCGCTGACAACCGAGGGGAGTATAAGCTTTTTTATTTCAATGGGGTAAACATGGGGAATGAGAAAGGCTTATTGAACTAGTGGACAACCCCTTTAAACATAAAAGGAATCTAACGGCAGTGATGTTCTTCAGAAATTCTATGAATTTCTATGTCATAATTGTATCATATCTGTATCTGGGGAATACACTCACTGGCCTGGAGACTGGCACTGGTGGGGAAACACTGGTCCACCCAATCTCCTTTTCATAAAACCCACAGAAGATGAAATCTCCCCTATCCTGGTCCCAGACTGACATAATTAGGCTACGTTCTCATTACATTTGGGTGAACACTTCCAGCCAAGCTCCTGGGGTAAATGCAAAATGTACCAATTTCAACTAAGAAAACGTCTGGATTACCCTCTCGATGGCCAATCTGGATTGACACAGTACGTTCTCACTAGTCTTTTTATTCTGTTTGACCACATAGTTATGGAGGTTGAAAAACACAGGTCCATCAAGTTCAACCTACGTTGATCATTTATACATCCTCTATCACTTGATTACTTATAACCCCTGTGATCGATTGGGGATATATCCCAATAATCCAATCAATCAATTACAAAGCCCAATACGTCCATATCGTAATTCTCATCTATTAGGTAGTGACAGGCTCGTAACCCCTCCATCAGGAACCCTAGCTACAGGGTTCAGGACAACCAACAGATGGCTAGGGGTCATTATTTAAATTAAGACACAAAAAAACCCTTTTTCCAGGATGAACCATCCAACTACAAAACGCTCCCTAGCAAATGGTTTTAGCTGGCAGATAGGAAACAAAAAGTTAATTAAAGAAAAGAAAGCCCCTCCTAAATCTGAGCGTAAAGGCGGAAAAATTAATTTCTTAGGCTCACGTCTCATGAGGACATCACAGAATATCTGCTAGACACCCCGAAGCCAGGACAACGGTATCAAACATACACTACACGTATCTCACATAAATATGACAAACCTAATATTGACATCTGTAGAGATGTAGGATCATAAGGCATATTGCTGCTTAACTGTCTGACATTCCTAACTACCCCAAAATTAATATTGGCCAGTTGGACGACCACAGATATGTCGTGTGGCGAGTTCATCAGGTGGGAGGTTGGTAGGTGGGGCTCAGGTTGGCAAATCCCCCTGCCATATTTTTGTAGTGCATCACCTCTGAGGGTGACTTGTCACATCACATGCTAGGAGTATACCCAATGAAACCCTGTGGCTCTACTCTGCCTCCATGTGGCCACCAGCAGCAAGGAAACTGGTAACTGAACTACATTTCTGTGCATGCCTGATGTGTCTAATACCTTTTATTTGCATAGCTGACTGTAATACATGTAAATATTGTTATTACTCTAGTGTGCCCTTACGGCTATTAAATACATAATTTAATCCTGGGTTGTTCTTTTATCTCAATACAAGAGCCCCATGTCCGTGTGCTCGTTTAATACATGCTACTTGGGTTGTTTCTGACTCTGATATAATCCCGATCACAGACCGGCCGTATATCGAACAAGGAACTAGTGGCAGCATTTTGTGCTTGTGTTATTGGGGAGCGTTGGACAGTGATGGACTGGAGGGTTATTATATATTCCTGGCCTTGACTGGTGATATATATATAGCACCCCTCACTGAACGCCTTAATAAAGCAGCACTTACAGGGCAGCTGCGGCTCTTCCTTATTCTTGGTCAAATCTCTGATTGTCCTAGCGATAAGGAGGCGCCAGAGAGGGGCTGTTATTCTTTCCTCCACAACCCCCAATATTGTTTGTTGTAAGAAAAGCCTCCAGCCCTTGTATAAAAGCCGTTATAGTGTCTGCTGTCGGGCAATCCTCACTCTGACCGCTCTAAATGTAAAGAACCCTTTCCTATGTAGGATGCCAGAATCTCCCTTTCTCCACAAGTAATGACTGTTTTTGGTCCTTTACAAGGTCCTTGGAAGGAATAAATCATATGCCAGTCCTTTATATTGACCAACATGCGTCTTTTTTTCTAACCTAAACAAGTCCATCTTTTATAATCTCTCATTATCGGAGAGGCCTTCTATATTGTATAATGATCAAGTTGCTACACTTTAACTCTTCTAGATGTGGCCTTACAAGTGATTTATAGAGGGGTAACATCACATTCTCCGGACTCTGACCCAGATATCCCTGTGTTTCTAGCTCTGCTTTCGTTCATAATTTTCTCGGTTTGAAGTTGCCTAGTTTATGTTTATTCTGGTCTTGCTCCACCGGTCAGCAGCTACTCTGCAAAAAGCACCCAGTGACCCCTGCAGCAAACACCAGACGTCTACATAGAGTGATGCTGGCTTCTACTAACCCTTTCACTAACCTCATTACAAGTGAAGGGAGAGAACAGAGGGATGTCTTATTTCAGCAATCCTCGGCGGCTCTCCTGACCTGAGAGTGACAGCAGGTATTTCTATGTCACCGATTGCTGTAAGACATCCCCCGAAAATAAGCCCTAATGCATTGTTTGGAGCAAAAAAAAACGATCAGACCAGTCTTATTTTCAGGGTAACACATTATGTCAATAGATAATCCCCTACCTGCTTGATCTCTTGTGTCAGTTTGCTTCTCAACACTTTCATCTCGGCAGCTGTTCTCACTTTTTCCTGTAAAAAAAAAAAAAAGAAAGAAAATCACCCACATTGCATTGATATTCTTTATGTCCCATTATGGTCTCCACTTTGGTGTTTGACTACTCAATAATAGTTGTCTAGTGTCTTAGTATTTGGCCTTGTGAATATTTCACTCTGCCAATCTGCGCCTTTGGTCATAGCTGACAGTGTGTTACAATGAGATCCCCGGTGTTACTGTCTCTTCTAGAACGCCTCAAAGATTTATCAAATCGTTTGTCTGTTTCTATGAACAAATAGCGAATAGGAATAAATGAAACATCTAGAAGTAGAAACTTAAAAGGCGTTGTACACTACTTGGACAATGCAGTGTCGGTGCTGTTCCAGCAGTGTCACCGCACGCGTTCCCGGGACTCACTTGAGGTTGTTACATCACGCGAGTCCAGTGCTGAACCACCGCCGGCTCCACTGTCCTCACCTTCAGACGTATATTTAACATGAAGTGAAAACTTTGGCTGCCGCTTATTTCATGATAATGAATCATTTGTTTGATGAGGACAGTGGAGCCGGCGGTGATTGGTCGCTGGACTCGCGTGATGTAACAACCTCAAGTGATCCCCAGGAGAGCGAGTGCTGACACCGCTGGAACAGCGCTGACAACCGAGGGGAGTATAAGCTTTTTTATTTCAATGGGGTAAACATGGGAATGAGAAAGGCTTATTGAACTAGTGGACAACCCCTTTAAACATAAAAGGAATCTAACGGCAGTGATGTTCTTCAGAAATTCTATGAATTTCTATGTCATAATTGTATCATATCTGTATCTGGGGAATACACTCACTGGCCTGGAGACTGGCACTGGTGGGGAAACACTGGTCCACCCAATCTCCTTTTCATAAAACCCACAGAAGATGAAATCTCCCCTATCCTGGTCCCAGACTGACATAATTAGGCTACGTTCTCATTACATTTGGGTGAACACTTCCAGCCAAGCTCCTGGGGTAAATGCAAAATGTACCAATTTCAACTAAGAAAACGTCTGGATTACCCTCTCGATGGCCAATCTGGATTGACACAGTACGTTCTCACTAGTCTTTTTATTCTGTTTGACCACATAGTTATGGAGGTTGAAAAACACAGGTCCATCAAGTTCAACCTACGTTGATCATTTATACATCCTCTATCACTTGATTACTTATAACCCCTGTGATCGATTGGGGATATATCCCAATAATCCAATCAATCAATTACAAAGCCCAATACGTCCATATCGTAATTCTCATCTATTAGGTAGTGACAGGCTCGTAACCCCTCCATCAGGAACCCTAGCTACAGGGTTCAGGACAACCAACAGATGGCTAGGGGTCATTATTTAAATTAAGACACAAAAAAAACCCTTTTTCCAGGATGAACCATCCAACTACAAAACGCTCCCTAGCAAATGGTTTTAGCTGGCAGATAGGAAACAAAAAGTTAATTAAAGAAAAGAAAGCCCCTCCTAAATCTGAGCGTAAAGGCGGAAAAATTAATTTCTTAGGCTCACGTCTCATGAGGACATCACAGAATATCTGCTAGACACCCCGAAGCCAGGACAACGGTATCAAACATACACTACACGTATCTCACATAAATATGACAAACCTAATATTGACATCTGTAGAGATGTAGGATCATAAGGCATATTGCTGCTTAACTGTCTGACATTCCTAACTACCCCAAAATTAATATTGGCCAGTTGGACGACCACAGATATGTCGTGTGGCGAGTTCATCAGGTGGGAGGTTGGTAGGTGGGGCTCAGGTTGGCAAATCCCCCTGCCATATTTTTGTAGTGCATCACCTCTGAGGGTGACTTGTCACATCACATGCTAGGAGTATACCCAATGAAACCCTGTGGCTCTACTCTGCCTCCATGTGGCCACCAGCAGCAAGGAAACTGGTAACTGAACTACATTTCTGTGCATGCCTGATGTGTCTAATACCTTTTATTTGCATAGCTGACTGTAATACATGTAAATATTGTTATTACTCTAGTGTGCCCTTACGGCTATTAAATACATAATTTAATCCTGGGTTGTTCTTTTATCTCAATACAAGAGCCCCATGTCCGTGTGCTCGTTTAATACATGCTACTTGGGTTGTTTCTGACTCTGATATAATCCCGATCACAGACCGGCCGTATATCGAACAAGGAACTAGTGGCAGCATTTTGTGCTTGTGTTATTGGGGAGCGTTGGACAGTGATGGACTGGAGGGTTATTATATATTCCTGGCCTTGACTGGTGATATATATATAGCACCCCTCACTAAACGGCTTAATAAAGCAGCACTTACAGGGCAGCTGCGGCTCTTCCTTATTCTTGGTCAAATCTCTGATTGTCCTAGCGATAAGGAGGCGCCAGAGAGGGGCTGTTATTCTTTCCTCCACAACCCCCAATATTGTTTGTTGTAAGAAAAGCCTCCAGCCCTTGTATAAAAGCCGTTATAGTGTCTGCTGTCGGGCAATCCTCACTCTGACCGCTCTAAATGTAAAGAACCCTTTCCTATGTAGGATGCCAGAATCTCCCTTTCTCCACAAGTAATGACTGTTTTTGGTCCTTTACAAGGTCCTTGGAAGGAATAAATCATATGCCAGTCCTTTATATTGACCAACATGCGTCTTTTTTTCTAACCTAAACAAGTCCATCTTTTATAATCTCTCATTATCGGAGAGGCCTTCTATATTGTACAATGATCAAGTTGCTACACTTTAACTCTTCTAGATGTGGCCTTACAAGTGATTTATAGAGGGGTAACATCACATTCTCCGGACTCTGACCCAGATATCCCTGTGTTTCTAGCTCTGCTTTCGTTCATAATTTTCTCGGTTTGAAGTTGCCTAGTTTATGTTTATTCTGGTCTTGCTCCACCGGTCAGCAGCTACTCTGCAAAAAGCACCCAGTGACCTGTGCAGCAAACACCAGACGTCTACATAGAGTGATGCTGGCTTCTACTAACCCTTTCACTAACCTCATTACAAGTGAAGGGAGAGAACAGAGGGATGTCTTATTTCAGCAATCCTCGGCGGCTCTCCTGACCTGAGAGTGACAGCAGGTATTTCTATGTCACCGATTGCTGTAAGACATCCCCCGAAAATAAGCCCTAATGCATTGTTTGGAGCAAAAAAAAACGATCAGACCAGTCTTATTTTCAGGGTAACACATTATGTCAATAGATAATCCCCTACCTGCTCGAGCTCTCGTGTCAGTTCCCTTTTTTCACTTTCTGTTTTGTTTCTCAACACTTTCATCTTGGTAGCTCTTTTCACTTTTTCCTGTAAAAAAAAAAAAAAAGAAAGAAAATCACCCACATTGCATTGATATTCTTTATGTCCCATTATGGTCTCCACTTTGGTGTTTGACTACTCAATAATAGTTGTCTAGTGTCTTAGTATTTGGCCTTGTGAATATTTCACTCTGCCAATCTGCGCCTTTGGTCATAGCTGACAGTGTGTTACAATGAGATCCCCGGTGTTACTGTCTCTTCTAGAACGCCTCAAAGATTTATCAAATCGTTTGTCTGTTTCTATGAACAAATAGCGAATAGGAATAAATGAAACATCTAGAAGTAGAAACTTAAAAGGCGTTGTACACTACTTGGACAATGCAGTGTCGGTGCTGTTCCAGCAGTGTCACCGCACGCGTTCCCGGGACTCACTTGAGGTTGTTACATCACGCGAGTCCAGTGCTGAACCACCGCCGGCTCCACTGTCCTCACCTTCAGACGTATATTTAACATGAAGTGAAAACTTTGGCTGCCGCTTATTTCATGATAATGAATCATTTGTTTGATGAGGACAGTGGAGCCGGCGGTGATTGGTCGCTGGACTCGCGTGATGTAACAACCTCAAGTGATCCCAGGAGAGCGAGTGCTGACACCGCTGGAACAGCGCTGACAACCGAGGGGAGTATAAGCTTTTTTATTTCAATGGGGTAAACATGGGGAATGAGAAAGGCTTATTGAACTAGTGGACAACCCCTTTAAACATAAAAGGAATCTAACGGCAGTGATGTTCTTCAGAAATTCTATGAATTTCTATGTCATAATTGTATCATATCTGTATCTGGGGAATACACTCACTGGCCTGGAGACTGGCACTGGTGGGGAAACACTGGTCCACCCAATCTCCTTTTCATAAAACCCACAGAAGATGAAATCTCCCCTATCCTGGTCCCAGACTGACATAATTAGGCTACGTTCTCATTACATTTGGGTGAACACTTCCAGCCAAGCTCCTGGGGTAAATGCAAAATGTACCAATTTCAACTAAGAAAACGTCTGGATTACCCTCTCGATGGCCAATCTGGATTGACACAGTACGTTCTCACTAGTCTTTTTATTCTGTTTGACCACATAGTTATGGAGGTTGAAAAACACAGGTCCATCAAGTTCAACCTACGTTGATCATTTATACATCCTCTATCACTTGATTACTTATAACCCCTGTGATCGATTGGGGATATATCCCAATAATCCAATCAATCAATTACAAAGCCCAATACGTCCATATCGTAATTCTCATCTATTAGGTAGTGACAGGCTCGTAACCCCTCCATCAGGAACCCTAGCTACAGGGTTCAGGACAACCAACAGATGGCTAGGGGTCATTATTTAAATTAAGACACAAAAAAACCCTTTTTCCAGGATGAACCATCCAACTACAAAACGCTCCCTAGCAAATGGTTTTAGCTGGCAGATAGGAAACAAAAAGTTAATTAAAGAAAAGAAAGCCCCTCCTAAATCTGAGCGTAAAGGCGGAAAAATTAATTTCTTAGGCTCACGTCTCATGAGGACATCACAGAATATCTGCTAGACACCCCGAAGCCAGGACAACGGTATCAAACATACACTACACGTATCTCACATAAATATGACAAACCTAATATTGACATCTGTAGAGATGTAGGATCATAAGGCATATTGCTGCTTAACTGTCTGACATTCCTAACTACCCCAAAATTAATATTGGCCAGTTGGACGACCACAGATATGTCGTGTGGCGAGTTCATCAGGTGGGAGGTTGGTAGGTGGGGCTCAGGTTGGCAAATCCCCCTGCCATATTTTTGTAGTGCATCACCTCTGAGGGTGACTTGTCACATCACATGCTAGGAGTATACCCAATGAAACCCTGTGGCTCTACTCTGCCTCCATGTGGCCACCAGCAGCAAGGAAACTGGTAACTGAACTACATTTCTGTGCATGCCTGATGTGTCTAATACCTTTTATTTGCATAGCTGACTGTAATACATGTAAATATTGTTATTACTCTAGTGTGCCCTTACGGCTATTAAATACATAATTTAATCCTGGGTTGTTCTTTTATCTCAATACAAGAGCCCCATGTCCGTGTGCTCGTTTAATACATGCTACTTGGGTTGTTTCTGACTCTGATATAATCCCGATCACAGACCGGCCGTATATCGAACAAGGAACTAGTGGCAGCATTTTGTGCTTGTGTTATTGGGGAGCGTTGGACAGTGATGGACTGGAGGGTTATTATATATTCCTGGCCTTGACTGGTGATATATATATAGCACCCCTCACTAAACGGCTTAATAAAGCAGCACTTACAGGGCAGCTGCGGCTCTTCCTTATTCTTGGTCAAATCTCTGATTGTCCTAGCGATAAGGAGGCGCCAGAGAGGGGCTGTTATTCTTTCCTCCACAACCCCCAATATTGTTTGTTGTAAGAAAAGCCTCCAGCCCTTGTATAAAAGCTGTTATAGTGTCTGCTGTCGGGCAATCCTCACTCTGACCGCTCTAAATGTAAAGAACCCTTTCCTATGTAGGATGCCAGAATCTCCCTTTCTCCACAAGTAATGACTGTTTTTGGTCCTTTACAAGGTCCTTGGAAGGAATAAATCATATGCCAGTCCTTTATATTGACCAACATGCGTCTTTTTTTCTAACCTAAACAAGTCCATCTTTTATAATCTCTCATTATCGGAGAGGCCTTCTATATTGTATAATGATCAAGTTGCTACACTTTAACTCTTCTAGATGTGGCCTTACAAGTGATTTATAGAGGGGTAACATCACATTCTCCGGACTCTGACCCAGATATCCCTGTGTTTCTAGCTCTGCTTTCGTTCATAATTTTCTGGTTTGAAGTTGCCTAGTTTATGTTTATTCTGGTCTTGCTCCACCGGTCAGCAGCTACTCTGCAAAAAGCACCCAGTGACCTGTGCAGCAAACACCAGACGTCTACATAGAGTGATGCTGGCTTGTACTAACCCTTTCACTAACCTCATTACAAGTGAAGGGAGAGAACAGAGGGATGTCTTATTTCAGCAATCCTCGGCGGCTCTCCTGACCTGAGAGTGACAGCAGGTATTTCTATGTCACCGATTGCTGTAAGACATCCCCCGAAAATAAGCCCTAATGCATTGTTTGGAGCAAAAAAAAAACGATCAGACCAGTCTTATTTTCAGGGTAACACATTATGTCAATAGATAATCCCCTACCTGCTCGAACTCTTGTGTCAGTTTGCTTCTCAACACTTTCATCTCGGCAGCTGTTCTCACTTTTTCCTGTAAAAAAAAAAAAAAAGAAAGAAAATCACCCACATTGCATTGAAATTCTTTATGTCCCATTATGGTCTCCACTTTGGTGTTTGACTACTCAATAATAGTTGTCTAGTGTCTTAGTATTTGGCCTTGTGAATATTTCACTCTGCCAATCTGCGCCTTTGGTCATAGCTGACAGTGTGTTACAATGAGATCCCCGGTGTTACTGTCTCTTCTAGAACGCCTCAAAGATTTATCAAATCGTTTGTCTGTTTCTATGAACAAATAGCGAATAGGAATAAATGAAACATCTAGAAGTAGAAACTTAAAAGGCGTTGTACACTACTTGGACAATGCAGTGTCGGTGCTGTTCCAGCAGTGTCACCGCACGCGTTCCCGGGACTCACTTGAGGTTGTTACATCACGCGAGTCCAGTGCTGAACCACCGCCGGCTCCACTGTCCTCACCTTCAGACGTATATTTAACATGAAGTGAAAACTTTGGCTGCCGCTTATTTCATGATAATGAATCATTTGTTTGATGAGGACAGTGGAGCCGGCGGTGATTGGTCGCTGGACTCGCGTGATGTAACAACCTCAAGTGATCCCCAGGAGAGCGAGTGCTGACACCGCTGGAACAGCGCTGACAACCGAGGGGAGTATAAGCTTTTTTATTTCAATGGGGTAAACATGGGGAATGAGAAAGGCTTATTGAACTAGTGGACAACCCCTTTAAACATAAAAGGAATCTAACGGCAGTGATGTTCTTCAGAAATTCTATGAATTTCTATGTCATAATTGTATCATATCTGTATCTGGGGAATACACTCACTGGCCTGGAGACTGGCACTGGTGGGGAAACACTGGTCCACCCAATCTCCTTTTCATAAAACCCACAGAAGATGAAATCTCCCCTATCCTGGTCCCAGACTGACATAATTAGGCTACGTTCTCATTACATTTGGGTGAACACTTCCAGCCAAGCTCCTGGGGTAAATGCAAAATGTACCAATTTCAACTAAGAAAACGTCTGGATTACCCTCTCGATGGCCAATCTGGATTGACACAGTACGTTCTCACTAGTCTTTTTATTCTGTTTGACCACATAGTTATGGAGGTTGAAAAACACAGGTCCATCAAGTTCAACCTACGTTGATCATTTATACATCCTCTATCACTTGATTACTTATAACCCCTGTGATCGATTGGGGATATATCCCAATAATCCAATCAATCAATTACAAAGCCCAATACGTCCATATCGTAATTCTCATCTATTAGGTAGTGACAGGCTCGTAACCCCTCCATCAGGAACCCTAGCTACAGGGTTCAGGACAACCAACAGATGGCTAGGGGTCATTATTTAAATTAAGACACAAAAAAACCCTTTTTCCAGGATGAACCATCCAACTACAAAACGCTCCCTAGCAAATGGTTTTAGCTGGCAGATAGGAAACAAAAAGTTAATTAAAGAAAAGAAAGCCCCTCCTAAATCTGAGCGTAAAGGCGGAAAATTAATTTCTTAGGCTCACGTCTCATGAGGACATCACAGAATATCTGCTAGACACCCCGAAGCCAGGACAACGGTATCAAACATACACTACACGTATCTCACATAAATATGACAAACCTAATATTGACATCTGTAGAGATGTAGGATCATAAGGCATATTGCTGCTTAACTGTCTGACATTCCTAACTACCCCAAAATTAATATTGGCCAGTTGGACGACCACAGATATGTCGTGTGGCGAGTTCATCAGGTGGGAGGTTGGTAGGTGGGGCTCAGGTTGGCAAATCCCCCTGCCATATTTTTGTAGTGCATCACCTCTGAGGGTGACTTGTCACATCACATGCTAGGAGTATACCCAATGAAACCCTGTGGCTCTACTCTGCCTCCATGTGGCCACCAGCAGCAAGGAAACTGGTAACTGAACTACATTTCTGTGCATGCCTGATGTGTCTAATACCTTTTATTTGCATAGCTGACTGTAATACATGTAAATATTGTTATTACTCTAGTGTGCCCTTACGGCTATTAAATACATAATTTAATCCTGGGTTGTTCTTTTATCTCAATACAAGAGCCCCATGTCCGTGTGCTCGTTTAATACATGCTACTTGGGTTGTTTCTGACTCTGATATAATCCCGATCACAGACCGGCCGTATATCGAACAAGGAACTAGTGGCAGCATTTTGTGCTTGTGTTATTGGGGAGCGTTGGACAGTGATGGACTGGAGGGTTATTATATATTCCTGGCCTTGACTGGTGATATATATATAGCACCCCTCACTAAACGGCTTAATAAAGCAGCACTTACAGGGCAGCTGCGGCTCTTCCTTATTCTTGGTCAAATCTCTGATTGTCCTAGCGATAAGGAGGCGCCAGAGAGGGGCTGTTATTCTTTCCTCCACAACCCCCAATATTGTTTGTTGTAAGAAAAGCCTCCAGCCCTTGTATAAAAGCTGTTATAGTGTCTGCTGTCGGGCAATCCTCACTCTGACCGCTCTAAATGTAAAGAACCCTTTCCTATGTAGGATGCCAGAATCTCCCTTTCTCCACAAGTAATGACTGTTTTTGGTCCTTTACAAGGTCCTTGGAAGGAATAAATCATATGCCAGTCCTTTATATTGACCAACATGCGTCTTTTTTTCTAACCTAAACAAGTCCATCTTTTATAATCTCTCATTATCGGAGAGGCCTTCTATATTGTATAATGATCAAGTTGCTACACTTTAACTCTTCTAGATGTGGCCTTACAAGTGATTTATAGAGGGGTAACATCACATTCTCCGGACTCTGACCCAGATATCCCTGTGTTTCTAGCTCTGCTTTCGTTCATAATTTTCTCGGTTTGAAGTTGCCTAGTTTATGTTTATTCTGGTCTTGCTCCACCGGTCAGCAGCTACTCTGCAAAAAGCACCCAGTGACCTGTGCAGCAAACACCAGACGTCTACATAGAGTGATGCTGGCTTGTACTAACCCTTTCACTAACCTCATTACAAGTGAAGGGAGAGAACAGAGGGATGTCTTATTTCAGCAATCCTCGGCGGCTCTCCTGACCTGAGAGTGACAGCAGGTATTTCTATGTCACCGATTGCTGTAAGACATCCCCCGAAAATAAGCCCTAATGCATTGTTTGGAGCAAAAAAAAACGATCAGACCAGTCTTATTTTCAGGGTAACACATTATGTCAATAGATAATCCCCTACCTGCTCGATCTCTTGTGTCAGTTTGCTTCTCAACACTTTCATCTCGGCAGCTGTTCTCACTTTTTCCTGTAAAAAAAAAAAAAGAAAGAAAATCACCCACATTGCATTGAAATTCTTTATGTCCCATTATGGTCTCCACTTTGGTGTTTGACTACTCAATAATAGTTGTCTAGTGTCTTAGTATTTGGCCTTGTGAATATTTCACTCTGCCAATCTGCGCCTTTGGTCATAGCTGACAGTGTGTTACAATGAGATCCCCGGTGTTACTGTCTCTTCTAGAACGCCTCAAAGATTTATCAAATCGTTTGTCTGTTTCTATGAACAAATAGCGAATAGGAATAAATGAAACATCTAGAAGTAGAAACTTAAAAGGCGTTGTACACTACTTGGACAATGCAGTGTCAGTGCTCTTCCAGCGTGTCACCGCACGCGTTCCCGGGACTCACTTGAGGTTGTTACATCACGCGAGTCCAGTGCTGAACCACCGCCAGCTCCACCGTCCTCGCCTTTAGACGTATATTTAACATGAAGTGAAAGCTGCGGCTGCCGCTTATTTCATGATGATTAATCATCTGTTTGAAGGTGAGGACAGTGGAGCCGGCGGTGATTGGCGCTGGACTCGCGTGATGTAAAAACCTCAAGTGATCCCAGGAGAGCGAGTGCTGACACCGCTGGAACAGCGCTGACAGCCGAGGGGAGTATAAGCTTTTTTATTTCAATGGGGTCAAACATGGGGAATGAGAAAGGCTTATTGAACTAGTGGACAACCCCTTTAAGCGTAAAAAAAAATCGGCAATGATCTTCTTCAGACATTCTATGAAATTCTCTGTCATCATTTGTTCATATCTGTATCTGGGGAATACACTCACTGGCCTGGAGACTGGCACTGGTGGGGAAACACTGGTCCACCCAATCTCCTTTTCATAAAACCCACAGAAGATCAAATCTCCCCTATCCTGGTCCCAGACTGACATAATTAGGCTAAGTTCTCATTACATTTGGGTGAACACTTCCAGCCAAGCTCCTGGGGTAAATGCAAAATTTACCAATTTCAACTAAGAAAACGTCTGGATTACCCTCTCGATGGCCAATCTGGTTTGACACAGTACGTTCTCACTAGTCTTTTTATTCTATTTGACCACATAGTTATGGAGGTTGAAAAACACAGGTCCATCAAGTTCAACCTACGTTGATCATTTATACATCCTCTATCACTTGATTACTTATAACCCCTGTGATCGATTGGGGATATATCCCAATAATCCAATCAATCAATTACAAAGCCCAATACGTCCATATCGTAATTCTCATCTATTAGATAGTGACAGGCTCGTAACCCATCCATCAGGAACCCTAGCTACAGGGTTCAGGACAACCAACAGATGGCTAGGGGGTCATTATTTAAATTAAGACACAAAAAAAAACCTTTTTCCAGGATGAACCATCCAACTACAAAACGCTCCCTAGCAAATGGTTTTAGCTGGCAGATAGGAAACAAAAAGTTAATTAAAGAAAGGAAAGCCCCTCCTAAATCTGAGTGTAAAGGCGGAGAAATTAATTTCTTAGGCTCACGTCTCATGAGGACATCACAGAATATCTGCTAGACACCCCGAAGCCAGGACAACGGTATCAAACATACACTACACGTATCTCACATAAATATGACAAACCTAATATTGACATCTGTAGAGATGTAGGATCATAAGGCATATTGCTGCTTAACTGTCTGACATTCCTAACTACCCCAAAATTAATATTGGACAGTTGGACGACCACAGATATGTCGTGTGGCGAGGTCATCAGGTGGGAGGTTGGTAGGTGGGGCTTAGGTTGGCAAATCCCCCTGCCATATTTTGGCAGTGCATCACCTCTGAGGGGACGTGTCACATCACATGCTAGGAGTATACCCAATGAAACCCTGTGGCTCTACACTGCCTCCATGTGGCCACCAGCAGCAAGGAAACTGGTAACTGAACTACATTTCTGTGCATGCCTGATGTGTCTAAACCTTTTATTTGCATAGCTGACCATAATACATGTAAATATTGTTATTACTCTAGTGTGCCCTTACGGCTATTAAATACATAATTTAATCCTGGGTTGTTCTTTTATCTCAATACAAGAGCCCCATGTCCGTGTGCTCGTTTAACACATGCTACTTGGGTTGTTTTCTGGCCCTGATATAATCCCGATCACTGACCGGGCGTATATCGAATAAGGAACTAGTGGCAGCATTTTCTGCTTGTGTTATTGGGGAGCGTTGGACAGTGATGGACTGGAGGGTTATTATATATTCCTGGCCTTGACTGGTGATATATATATAGCACCCCTCACTGAACGCCTTAATAAAGCAGCACTTACAGGGCAGCTGCGGCTCTTCCTTATTCTCGGTCAAATCTCTAATTGTCTTAGCGATAAGGAGGCGCCAGAGAGGGGCTGTTATTCTTTCCTCCACAACCCCCAATATTGTTTGTTGTAAGAAAAGCCTCCAGCCCTTGTATAAAAGCTGTTATAGTGTCTGCTGTCGGGCAATCCTCACTCTGACCGCTCTAAATGTAAAGAACCCTTTCCTATGTAGGATGCCAGAATCTCCCTTTCTCCACAAGTAATGACTGTTTTTGGTCCTTTACAAGGTCCTTGGAAGGAATAAATCATATGCCAGTCCTTTATATTGACCAACATGCGTCTTTTTTTCTAACCTAAACAAGTCCATCTTTTATAATCTCTCATTATCGGAGAGGCCTTCTATATTGTACAATGATCAAGTTGCTACACTTTAACTCTTCTAGATGTGGCCTTACAAGTGATTTATAGAGGGGTAACATCACATTCTCCGGACTCTGACCCAGATATCCCTGTGTTTCTAGCTCTGCTTTCGTTCATAATTTTCTCGGTTTGAAGCTGCCTAGTTTATGTTTATTCTGGTCTTGCTCCACCGGTCAGCAGCTACTCTGCAAAAAGCACCCAGTGACCTGTGCAGCAAACACCAGACGTCTACATAGAGTGATGCTGGCTTGTACTAACCCTTTCACTAACCTCATTACAAGTGAAGGGAGAGAACAGAGGGATGTCTTATTTCAGCAATCCTCGGCGGCTCTCCTGACCTGAGAGTGACAGCAGGTATTTCTATGTCACCGATTGCTGTAAGACATCCCCCGAAAATAAGCCCTAATGCATTGTTTGGAGCAAAAAAAAAACGATCAGACCAGTCTTATTTTCAGGGTAACACATTATGTCAATAGATAATCCCCTACCTGCTCGATCTCTCGTGTCAGTTCCCTTTTTTCACTTTCTGCACTTTCTGCTTTGTTTCTCAACACTTTCATCTCGGCAGCTCTTTCACTTTTTCCTGTAAAAAAAAAAAAAAAAGAAAGAAAATCACCCACATTGCATTGATATTCTTTATGTCCCATTATGGTCTCCACTTTGGTGTTTGACTACTCAATAATAGTTGTCTAGTGTCTTAGTATTTGGCCTTGTGAATATTTCACTTTGCCAATCTGCGCCTTTGGTCATAGCTGACAGTGTGTTACAATGAGATCCCCGGTGTTACTGTCTCTTCTAGAACGCCTCAAAGATTTATCAAATCGTTTGTCTGTAACTATGAACAAATAACGAATAGGAATAAATGAAACATCTAGAAATAGAAACTTAAAAGGTGTTGTACACTACTTGGACAATGCAGTGTCGGTGCTGTTCCAGCGGTGTCACCGCACACGTTCCCGGGACTCACTTGAGGTTGTTACATCACGCGAGTCCAGTGCTGAACCACCGCTAGCTCCACCGTCCTCGCCTTTAGACGTATATTTAACATGAAGTGAAAGCTGCGGCTGCCGCTTATTTCATGATGATTAAGCATCTGTTTGAAGGTGAGGACAGTGGAGCCGGCGGTGATTGGGCGCTGGACTCGCGTGATGTAAAAACCTCAAGTGATCCCAGGAGAGCGAGTGCTGACACCGCTGGAACAGCGCTGACAGCCGAGGGGAGTATAAGCTTTTTTATTTCAATGGGGTCAAACATGGGGAATGAGAAAGGCTTATTGAACTAGTGGACAACCCCTTTAAGCGTAAAAAAAAATCGGCAATGATCTTCTTCAGACATTCTATGAAATTTCTCTGTCATCATTTGTTCATATCTGTATCTGGGGAATACACTCACTGGCCTGGAGACTGGCACTGGTGGGGAAACACTGGTCCACCCAATCTCCTTTTCATAAAACCCACAGAAGATCAAATCTCCCCTATCCTGGTCCCAGACTGACATAATTAGGCTAAGTTCTCATTACATTTGGGTGAACACTTCCAGCCAAGCTCCTGGGGTAAATGCAAAATTTACCAATTTCAACTAAGAAAACGTCTGGATTACCCTCTCGATGGCCAATCTGGTTGACACAGTACGTTCTCACTAGTCTTTTTATTCTATTTGACCACATAGTTATGGAGGTTGAAAAACACAGGTCCATCAAGTTCAACCTACGTTGATCATTTATACATCCTCTATCACTTGATTACTTATAACCCCTGTGATCGATTGGGGATATATCCCAATAATCCAATCAATCAATTACAAAGCCCAATACGTCCATATCGTAATTCTCATCTATTAGATAGTGACAGGCTCGTAACCCATCCATCAGGAACCCTAGCTACAGGGTTCAGGACAACCAACAGATGGCTAGGGGTCATTATTTAAATTAAGACACAAAAAAAAACCTTTTTCCAGGATGAACCATCCAACTACAAAACGCTCCCTAGCAAATGGTTTTAGCTGGCAGATAGGAAACAAAAAGTTAATTAAAGAAAGAAAGCCCCTCCTAAATCTGAGTGTAAAGGCGGAAAATTAATTTCTTAGGCTCACGTCTCATGAGGACATCACAGAATATCTGCTAGACACCCCGAAGCCAGGACAACGGTATCAAACATACACTACACGTATCTCACATAAATATGACAAACCTAATATTGACATCTGTAGAGATGTAGGATCATAAGGCATATTGCTGCTTAACTGTCTGACATTCCTAACTACCCCAAAATTAATATTGGCCAGTTGGACGACCACAGATATGTCGTGTGGCGAGGTCATCAGGTGGGAGGTTGGTAGGTGGGGCTAGGTTGGCAAATCCCCCTGCCATATTTTTGCAGTGCATCACCTCTGAGGGGGACTTGTCACATCACATGCTAGGAGTATACCCAATGAAACCCTGTGGCTCTACACTGCCTCCATGTGGCCACCAGCAGCAAGGAAACTGGTAACTGAACTACATTTCTGTGCATGCCTGATGTGTCTAACACCTTTTATTTGCATAGCTGACCATAATACATGTAAATATTGTTATTACTCTAGTGTGCCCTTACGGCTATTAAATACATAATTTAATCCTGGGTTGTTCTTTTATCTCAATACAAGAGCCCCATGTCCGTGTGCTCGTTTAACACATGCTACTTGGGTTGTTTTCTGGCCCTGATATAATCCCGATCACGGACCGGCCGTATATCGAATAAGGAACTAGTGGCAGCATTTTCTGCTTGTGTTATTGGGGAGCGTTGGACAGTGATGGACTGGAGGGTTATTATATATTCCTGGCCTTGACTGGTGATATATATATAGCACCCCTCACTGAACGCCTTAATAAAGCAGCACTTACAGGGCAGCTGCGGCTCTTCCTTATTCTTGGTCAAATCTCTAATTGTCTAGCGATAAGGAGGCGCCAGAGAGGGGCTGTTATTCTTTCCTCCACAACCCCCAATATTGTTTGTTGTAAGAAAAGCCTCCAGCCCTTGTATAAAAGCTGTTATAGTGTCTGCTGTCGGGCAATCCTCACTCTGACCGCTCTAAATGTAAAGAACCCTTTCCTATGTAGGATGCCAGAATCTCCCTTTCTCCACAAGTAATGACTGTTTTTGGTCCTTTACAAGGTCCTTGGAAGGAATAAATCATATGCCAGTCCTTTATATTGACCAACATGCGTCTTTTTTTCTAACCTAAACAAGTCCATCTTTTATAATCTCTCATTATCGGAGAGGCCTTCTATATTGTACAATGATCAAGTTGCTACACTTTAACTCTTCTAGATGTGGCCTTACAAGTGATTTATAGAGGGGTAACATCACATTCTCCGGACTCTGACCCAGATATCCCTGTGTTTCTAGCTCTGCTTTCGTTCATAATTTTCTCGGTTTGAAGCTGCCTAGTTTATGTTTATTCTCGTCTTGCTCCACCGGTCAGCAGCTACTCTGCAAAAAGCACCCAGTGACCCTGCAGCAAACACCAGACGTCTACATAGAGTGATGCTGGCTTGTACTAACCCTTTCACTAACCTCATTACAAGTGAAGGGAGAGAACAGAGGGATGTCTTATTTCAGCAATCCTCGGCGGCTCTCCTGACCTGAGAGTGACAGCAGGTATTTCTATGTCACCGATTGCTGTAAGACATCCCCGAAAATAAGCCCTAATGCATTGTTTGGAGCAAAAAAAAAACGATCAGACCAGTCTTATTTTCAGGGTAACACATTATGTCAATAGATAATCCCCTACCTGCTCGATCTCTCGTGTCAGTTCCCTTTTTTCACTTTCTGCACTTTCTGCTTTGTTTCTCAACACTTTCATCTCGGCAGCTCTTTTCACTTTTTCCTGTAAAAAAAAAAAAAAGAAAGAAAATCACCCACATTGCATTGATATTCTTTATGTCCCATTATGGTCTCCACTTTGGTGTTTGACTACTCAATAATAGTTGTCTAGTGTCTTAGTATTTGGCCTTGTGAATATTTCACTTGCCAATCTGCGCCTTTGGTCATAGCTGACAGTGTGTTACAATGAGATCCCCGGTGTTACTGTCTCTTCTAGAACGCCTCAAAGATTTATCAAATCATTTGTCTGTTTCTATGAACAAATAACGAATAGGAATAAATGAAACATCTAGAAATAGAAACTTAAAAGGCGTTGTACACTACTTGGACAATGCAGTGTCGGTGCTGTTCCAGCGTGTCCCGCACATGTTCCGGGACTCACTTGAGGTTGTTACATCACGCGAGTCCAGTGCTGAACCACCGCCGCTCCACCGTCCTCACCTTGAGACGTATATTTATATAAGTGAGAGCTGCGCTGCCGCTTATTTCATGATGATTAATCATCTGTTTGAAGGTGAGGACAGTGGAGCCAGCGGTGATTGGGCGCTGGACTCGTGTGATGTAAAAACCTCAAGTGATCCCAGGAGAGCGAGTGCTGACACCGCTGGAACAGCGCTGACAGCCGAGGGGAGTATAAGCTTTTTTATTTCAATGGGGTCAGACATGGGGAATGAGAAAGGCTTATTGAACTAGTGGACAACACTTTAAGTGTAAAAGAATTAACGGCATAATTTCTTCAGACATTCTATGAAATTTCTCTGTCATCATTTGTTCATATCTGTATCTGGGGAATACACTCACTGGCCTGGAGACTGGCACTGGTGGGGAAACACTGGCCACCCAATCTCCTTTTCATAAAACCCACAGAAGATCAAATCTCCCCTATCCTGGTCCCAGACTGACATAATTAGGCTAAGTTCTCATTACATTTGGGTGAACACTTCCAGCCAAGCTCCTGGAGTAAATGCAAAATGTAGCAATAACCCAGTTGGCATTTATCTGAATAAGGCCAGAAACGTGTGCCCACCATGATGGCACATGTATTTCACACTCTGCCACTTATTTATAGAAAATACAGATCTTCAAGGTGAGTATCTAAAATACTGTGGACCCGATTCATCATTTAAGAATGAATAAAAGTCATGAATAATTTCTCATCTCGTATTAATTTCAGACGTACTTTGTTTTAAATCCTTCGCGGATCTTGAATTTGGCGCAACACCTTAGATGCTCTAAAGCTCACCAAATTGAAGATCCCTCCTGAAACCTTGACCAAGGGCTGGCACTGGAGTGAGGTGCATGACACCCCCCAAAAAAAAATAAAATTGACATTTGATAAGTCGCATTTCATGAATCTGGCTAACACATCTGGATAAGCCAAGTTGTCCTGGTTGAATGCCTCTGGAGGTGGTGATCCACATGGCTGGGAAATAGTGCCTTCTAATTCCTCCTCTTCCTCAGCCGCTTCATCATGGTCCAGGTCTTGGGGAATGGGATCCAGTATCCGCGACACCGGCTGCAGGTGGAATCCAGCCAGACATGCTGCCAGATCCTCTGCACTGTGACATGTGGTCCTGGATGTCATGGGGTAAGGGTCACCTCTTGACTACTGTGAGCTCCTCCAGTCCTCATCTGGCATCGGAGTGCAGGATTGGATCCGCATCTCATTGCAGATAAGGCCCAAAGTGGCTAGTGTGGTGGAGCTCCAGGTGACATATGCCTCCATCTCCTCTGCATGTCGTTCTGGGTTAAGTTCTGTGGACCCACCTTCTGCTCCTGGGGTGGTTAGGACAGGGCCGCCATCAGGGCATGATTGGTATTACTGCTGTGAGGGGCCCAAGGAGATTGACAAGAGAGGAGGCACCGGAGGAGAGGTGAGGGGGCAGGCCCGTCTCCTATGGCCATGCCCCTCACCACTTCTGTGGGCCCCCTCTGCTGTCATTTACCTCGGCTGGCCTGGCTGTGACTGACATCTTCAATGACATCAGGCTCACCCAGGTTTGTACTGTGCATGCATCAAATAGGCTGACATGCACAGTACAAACCAGACGTCACTGCACAGAGAGGGCGCTGGCAGGATATGAAGGATGGACCTACTGCTACTGCTGGTGGTGTTTGTTATGTGTGTGTGTTCATGTGTCTGTCTCTGTGTGTTTCTGTGTCTGTTTTTGTGTCTCTACACAGCACTATACTGTATATATGGGTCCACAATACATCCTGTATTACAGTGTGTCTGTATATACTGTATGTATATAGTGTGGACCTTTATATACAGTATAGTGATGTGTATACAAGATAAAGAGCCAGCAGTCTCTAATGGGCATACGGCTGGCAGTCTCTAATGTGTATATAGCCAGCAGTCTTTATTGTGCATACCGCCATCAGCCGTCTATTGTGTATGTGGCCCAAAGCCGTCTCCATTGTGTATGCAGCCCGCAGCCGTTTCCATTGTGTATATGGCCAGCAGCCGTCTCCATTGTGTATATGGCGTGCAGCAGTCTCCATTGTGTATATGGCCCGCAACAGTTTCCATTATGTATATGGATAGCTGCTATCTCCTTTGTATACAGCTTGCAGCCACCTCCATTGTTTATATGGCTTGCTTCTGTCTCCATTGTTTATATGGCCTGAATCTGTTTCCATTGTGTATACGGCCTGTGTATTCTCTATTATGTACAGCCAGCAGCATAGATATATAGATATATATATATATATATATATACAGGGCCGGCTCCAGGTTTCTGTGGGCCCCGGGCGAAAAAGTCTCAGTGGGCCCCCTTTAGTACATATCGCGGACTATAATTTTATATATATAATATATATATATATATATATATATATATATATATATATATATATATATATATAGCCGCACACTTACCGCAAGCCCCATAGACAATGCATGGGGCTTGCCGCAAATGTGTAGCAAGTGCAGCCGCTAGGCTGAAAATGCGGCAGATACAGGTTTTTTTACCGCAACTGCCACATTTTAAAAAAACTCCTATGTGAAGGCAGCCTTACAGGAACAGTGACTGCCGAAACCAGCAAGAGCTGTTTCTGACAGTGAGCATATTACACGTTGTTAGGAGCGCCGGGCTAAAATGCGATTGCATTCCCTTGCGCTTTTTAAAAATACCCTTCAAATGCAAAATGTTGCATTTTTGTGCGTCTGAGGATTCTTGGTATATACACAACCATCCTGAAGCGCACAAATAATGCAAGCAGCTCAATGGAGCCGCACTGCCATATGGGTGGCACCGCAGCCAAGCGGAGTGTCTGGCCGTCCGGATCTCTCTTTCTCCTCACCTTTCTTCTCGCTGCTCCGGTCTCCTCCGGTCGCTCTGCACATATCAGCACAGTGATGACAACATCGTGCCCCTCCATGCTGAGCTGCAGAATGCAGACAGCGGCAGAAGAGACTCTGGAGAAGAATGCTGCTGGCAAAGGCGGCTGGGACTATAGGAGCGGAATCTGCGGGGGGCTACCACTGGTACACATACCTCGTACACACGCGGCTCTGCTCCATACACCTCGTACACACGCGGCTCTGCTCCATACACCTCGTACACACTCGGCTCTGCTCCATACACCTCGTACACACTCGGCTCTGCTCTGTACACCTCGTACACACGCGGCTCTGCTCCATACACCTCGTACACACTCGGCTCCGCTCCGTACACCTCGTACGCAGACGGCTCTGCTCCGTACACCTCGTACACACGCGGCTCTGCTCCAGACACCTCGTACACACTCGGCTCTGCTCCGTACACCTCGTACACACTCGGCTCTGCTCCATACACCTCGTACACACTTGGCTCTGCTCCATACACCTCGTACACACTCGGCTCTGCTCCGTACACCTCGTACACACTCGGCTCTGCTCCGTACACCTCGTACACACACAGCTCTGCTTCGTACACCTCGTACACACGCGGCTCTGCTCCATACACCTCGTACGCACGCGGCTCCGCTCTATACACCTACTACCCACTCGGCTCCGTTCCATGCACCTAGTACACACTCACCTCTGCTACATTCACACTGTAAATCCCTCCTGACCCCACACAAACTTCACCTAATTGCCATACACCTAGTACACACTCGCCTCTGCTACATTCACACTGTAAATCCCTCCTGACCACACACAAACTTCACCTAATTGCCATACACCTAGTACACACTCGCCTCTGCTACATTCACACTGTAAATCCCTCCTGACCCCACACAAACTTCACCTAATTGCCATACACCTAGTACACACTCGCCTCTGCTACATTCACACTGTAAATCCCTCCTGACCACACACAAACTTCACCTAATTGCCATACACCTAGTACACACTCACCTCTGCTACATTCACACTGTAAATCCCTCCTGACCCCACACAAACTTCACCTAATTGCCATACACCTAGTACACACTCACCTCTGCTACATTCACACTGTAAATCCCTCCTGACCCCACACAAACTTCACCTAATTGCCATACACCTAGTACACACTAACCTCTGCTACATTCACACTGTAAATCCCTCCTGTCTCCTGACCCCACACATAAACTTCACCTCATCCAGCACCATGACAACTGAGGAGCTGATCATGTGACCCCTGACTCCTCCCCTCCATGTGACATCATCACAGGTCCTGTAAGCACAGTGTGTGTCTGCTGCTCTGTCTGTCGGCTCCCATGGAGGGGGGAGGAGGGAGACCTCCGATGCTGCAGGAGGTGAAAATGACCCCCCAGCTGCCCCCTGGATATGGCCCTGGCTGTGGGGGCAATGTGCTCAGGGGCCCCTGAGGGCTAGGGTCACACTTGCATTGTGACCCTAGCCTGATGCAAGTATTTTGGCTGCAGCACATAGCTTTTAATGCTATGCGCTGGAGCCCATAGAAACCCGACGTTTACCATGACAACCACTAGTTGTCAATGTAAACTTCGGGTTTCTATGGGCTCCGTTGCTGGCAGCGCATAGCATTAAACGCTCTGCGCTGCAGCAGACAATACTTGCGTCAGGCTAGGGTCACAATGCAAGTGTGACCCTAGCCCTCAGGGGCCCGATGGGCCCCCTCCAAGCCTTCGGGCCCCGGCACTTGCCCGGGTACGCCGGGTGCTGACGCCGGCCCTGTATATATATATATATATATATATATATAGATATAGATATATATAGATATAGATATATATATAGATATATATAGATATAGATATAGATGTAGAAAATGAAAGGCAGCACTTCCTCCAGTTAGATTCATGTGGGTTTAATAGTCCTAGGACTGCAACGTTTCGGCACACAGACCCTGACAGCCGCGGACCGGATCAGCACACAGGACGGGGGGACTATTATGCACGCAGTTCCCGCCGCTGATAAGTCAGGACCGCGGGCGCCGCGGTCCTGACCTGTCAGCTGCTGCAGCTGCGTGTGCCGGACCGGAGGGCATAATAGCCCCCCCAGTGCTGTGTGCTGATCCGGTCCGCGGCTGTCAGGGTCCTCCCGGACAGACCTGGACCGGATCACGCCGCAGTGTGAAGCGGCCCTAAGGCTGATATTCACAATTGAATCGGCCATGGTTCTCCTAACCCCAACAGACATATATATGGCAGGAGATCTGGGGGTCAGCCTGGACATTGCGGGCCATACACAAACCATGAGTGCCACATGTGTGAAAATAACCTTTGTCTTAAAGTCTGGGGAAGCAAGATGTTAAACGACAATATAAAAATTTGTAAGAAAATGTCAATCTCTGAGTAGCTGATGGGGAAACACAGGAGATGAAGGAGATAGGAGTTGTATAAAATGATAAAAAGACATTGCTTTCTTTTTCCCCATAAGCAGCATCCCCCCCTCCCTGTTGTGTGACTTTGTAGTGTGGAGTGCTGTGCCAATACCGGAATAGGCTGTCTGTGTGAATGAAGTGGTGCGGTGCGTGTCGCTGAAATCTTTGGGCTCCGGAAAAGGTCTCTGAGGACTGATTGAGGTGTGTCTATGATACATATCAATAAGGTAATCCCACTCTGGTTGTGAGAGTGTATAACAAGCGAGGGGGATTACTAGGAGAAAAATAAGACAAAGTGGATACAACACACAGTATTACTCACCCTCAACCTCTTCCTCTTCTCTCTTCTCCTTTGATATCTGTTTTTCTTTTTATTTGTCTTCTCTGGCTTTTTTGGCAGGTCTCTCGTTTGCGGAATCTTCAAAAAATGTAAAGGTGAAAATGATTTTCAATGTCATATTTCTACATAACAGTAATCATTTGCAAGAGAACGCAATTATATGATATGATGTGTGAGACATGTAATGGCTGAAAGTGGTCTTTCCTGATGTCACTGCAGAGCTGTGTGTGATTACAACTAACACAACAGCAGAGCTGAACTCTGTCTCATTACAAACACATCTGCAGTTGTCGCTCCTCTCACAGTGCTATCAGCTCTGCTGTACTCCCCACCTCTGGCTGTCTGTGGAAGGCTGAATGACTGTGAGACCACAACTGTAACTGCAAATATGTTTGTAATAAAACAAAGCTCCGCTCTGCTATTTTATGTTAATTGTAATCACACATAGCTCTGCAGTGAGATCAGGAGAGCAGACTGTCAGTCATTACGTGTCTCACACAGGTAACGCTCTCTTTATTTACAATAATCTCTGGAGGAAGATTCTCAGGGAGATCTATGTCCAGCCAATATATCTTAACAACTCACTTACATATTAGGAAACATGGATTTCTCTGAAATAAGACCAGAAAAATCATGAAATAATTTTATGAAACTTTCTATGGCTAGGGTCACACTGAGCGCTGCACCTACGGCAGCCGGATTCAGTTACAGCAGAGCTCAGCCAGCTGTAGCCACCAGCGGTAACGTCGGGAACTTTGGCCGAACGCAGCCCTTGGTTATCCAATGTGTACCATAGTTACTGGCCACACACAAAGCTGCCTGGACCGTGCAGGCAACGTTTTTCTCTGCGCTCCGGATTACCGCAGTCCAGGCAGCTTTGTGTGTGGCCAGTAACTATGGTACGCATTGGATAACTAAGGGCAGCATTCGCCCAAAGTTCCTGACGTTACCGCTGGCGGTTACAGCAGTGAGCTCTGCTGTAACTGAATCCGGATGCCGCAGGTGCAGCGCTCAGTGTGACCCTAGCCTATGACCTACATGCCCATATAGATTGCTTAGTAGGGTTATCTTATTCAGAGATTTCGTTAAATATCCATGAACAACATCATGAATCTACCCTAAAAATTAGCAACTATTGGCTGCTGAAATGTTCCATGTGTCTCTCTGACCAACTTTATTTGTTTCAACATTTAAAGTGCACCTGTCCCCTGTCTGGGGCATTATAAACTGTCTACCACCTTTAACATGATGTAATTAGGGTTCCTCTAACCCCTTTATATCTCTAGACTTGCCCCTGCATACCTCAGAAATCAAATGTTAATGTGCGGTGTGTAAATACGTTCTTAAGGGTCTGATGGGGATCTGGCTAATTAAGGGGAATCCTTGTGGGAAATTGGGCAGCAATCTAGCACTTTCCAGAATAGCAGGGCTCACTAAGGGTGGCTTCACACTGCGGTCAGGTCCGGTCCAGGGTTGTCAGGGGTGACAGCCCCAGACCGGAATTTGGCCCCATAGTAGCCCATGGGGCCGGATGGAGCCGGATGGCAGTTATCTGCCATCCGGCTGCCATCTCTCCGGAAGAATCCGGGAGAAGTGGGATTTTTCTCCCGGATCCAAAAACGTTGCTTGCAACGTTTTTGTGTCCGGGGAGACCAATTAGCACCTAATTGGTGTCTCCCGGATTCCACCGGATTCCCCCGGATCCTCTCGGTTTCCCCCGGATCCTTCCGGGGTAATCCGGCACTCCCTTAACATGGGAGCCTATGGGGCCGGATTGCCCCGATCCGGGAACCAGATACCGGCGGCTGCACGCCGCTGTTATAATTCAGGACTGCGGCTCGCAGGGAGCTAATAATCAACAGCGGCAGCTGCAGCAGGATGCACACCGGACCGGAGGGCATATTAGCCCTCCGGTTCTGTTTGCTGATCTGGTCCGGGGCTGTCAGGTTCACCCCTGACAGCCCCGGACCGGACCTGACCGCAGTGTGAAGCCACCCTAACAGCAAGCATGGAGCACAGAGCTAAGCGGACAATTACTGATACTGATGGCAAGCCAGAGAACTAAATGCTGGACGCCGAGCAGCTCCAATTGGCCATTAGAGGCCATCCTAACCCTAACACTGTAATGCAAAAACAGAAACATTGTGCACGGTTCAATGCCACTGGATATCTGAAATTGCTACATAATTCACATATCCAGGGGCATTGAGGTTTCCATTGATGAAGAATGGCCCCACTATCTTTGTACCCCATACACCACACCATACCATCAATGTTTGTGTTCCAGCAGTCTTGGAGGGACCTATCCACTGGGGGTTAGTGTCAGACCAATAGCGGAGGTTTTGTTTGGTAACTTCACCATTCACAATAAAGTTTGCCTCATCCCTCATCTGAAGACAATTGTCTATGCTGTGAAGATACGAGACGTGCAGTATCTGACACAGCGGATCCTGGAAGCCTGTGCAGCATTTCTTCTGCGGTGTTGCTATCAGTGTGTCGGGAGTGGGAGAAGAAGGTTGCATTGACAATCCAACACAATGGGCAGCACTTTGAACACATTTTATAAGTGGTCATAAACCTGTACATAACTCATGAAAGAATAAAGTTACATTAAAACCAAGCACACCATTGTTTTTCTTATGAAATTTTCAATAGGTTGATGTGTCACATGACCCTCTTCCCACTGAAAAAAAATAAAGTTGGATCCAAAATGGCCGCCATGGTCACCGCCCATCTGGAAAAGTTTCCTCTTCCATATACTAATGTGCCACAAACAGGAAGTTGATATCACCAACCATTCCCATTTTATTTAGGTGCATCCCTATAAATGGCCCACACTGTATATTAATAAACATCCCGATAAAGGGTTAACTGGTACTGGTATTTGATAGGGGTGTGAGCCTATTTTGACTAGAAATACTTGATTATTCACCCAAACAGGAGGAGTAACTCACAGTAACTCCCCCGAGGATCTCTACAAACCCCTCCGACTCGCTCCAGGATTCAACCATTCATTTAGGAGCCTATAGGAGCTGGCAATATCCCTCACAAATACAGGATAATGTATGTGATCCTGCAGGTGCTCAGATCTGGAAATATGAAGGTAAACGAATGATTATGGAGGCAGCTCTTGAGTTTTATCACAGACGACCCCATTAATATCAGAGCTGATCCCGTCCGGTGAAAGATCCCGGCACACAGCTAAACCTGTGCCCGATACATGCAGGAAAACATGTCAGCGGCTCGGTGATAAGTGCCAGCAACGCTACAATGAAGCCCCCATTCCTCGTTCTCCCTCATTTACTTATAGTTGAATAGGGGACCATGATTGTAAAGGACCATTCAATGTATATGGGACTGACGGACAGAGCTCTGCTATCTCCATCTCTCCCACTGACATGAATGGAGCAGAAGAGTCCCGAGAGAAAACAGGGAATCGCAACAAAAAGCAATGACATATTAACCATCTATCCAGTATATCCTTATATAAAGAATCTGTCAGCAAGTATACAATGTAAGAGCAGCATGAAGTAGAAGACAAGACCCTGATTCCAGTGATGTGTCACTTACTGGGCTGTGTTTTCCATTTACAATGAAATGATTGGTTTATTATCAGGAAATTATCACAACCGGACTAAATATCTTGTGCCTCCTGGTCCAACCCCCCCAGCACCAATTAACAGCTGTCTGTCAATATACAGTGTACACAGGAAACTGCCAATCAGTGCTATTGGTGGAGTTATACAGGAATAGCAGCCAATCAGTAAGTGGGCGGGGCTGTAGAGGGCTAAACATTCTGAGCACTGTTGGATGTGCAGGAGACAAAAATGTGACAGCAGACAGACCAACAAGTGACACATGGCTAGGAGCAGGGTCACAGCCCTACATCATGGTGCACTCAGATACAAATTCCCTTTAATCAATGCTATAGTAGTAGGTGGTCATCATTATTGTGACATCCAGCTAGTAGCTGCCACACTTCTCCCTTATTACCTGTGGCTCTTCGCTTTGTCCTGCAACGGATGTTCTTCAGATCCCTGTAATTCCGAAAAAAATAAAATGATATCAGAACAACAAAACAAAAACCTTACGTGAACAAAATATATAGCACTCCCTGCAGTCCTGATGTCATATAACTGGAGAAAGCTCTGCTGGTATCACACCCTCAGAGACGTGATTGCAGGGAGTCAATGGGCTGCAAGCCGTCCACACATTGCTCCATCCGCACATTGGCTCCATCCGCACATTGGCTCATCGCCATTGGGCTCCATCCGCACATTGCTCCATCCGCACATTGGCTCCATCGCACATTGGCTCCATCGCACATTGGTCATCCGCACTGGCTCCATCCGCACATTGCTCCATCGCACATTGGCTCCATTACCTCTGGCTCATCCACAATTGGCTCATTTGCACCATCCACTCACTGGCTCCATCTACACTCTGGCTCCATCTACACTCTGGCTCCATCTACACTCTGGCTCCATCTACACTCTGGCTCCATCTACACTCTGGCTCCATCTACACTCTGGCTCCATCTACACTCTGGCTCCATCTACACTCTGGCTCCATCTACACTCTGGCTCCATCTACACTCTGGCTCCATCTACACTCTGGCTCCATCCACACTCTGGCTCCATCCACACTCTGGCTCCATCCACACTCTGGCTCCATCCACACTCTGGCTCCATCCACACTCTGGCTCCATCTACACTCTGGCTCCATCTACACTCTGGCTCCATCTACACTCTGGCCCCATCTCACTCTGGCCCATCTACCTTGGCTCATCTACACTCTGGCTCCATCTACACTTGGCTCCATCTACACTCTGTCCATCCACTCATTGGCTATTGCTCGACCACATTTAGCTCCATCACTCATTTGCACCATCCACTCACTGGCTCCATCCACACATTAGCTCATTGGCTCCATCCACTCACTGGCTCCATCTACACATTGGCTCCATCCACACATTGGCTCATTGGTCCCAGTATAGATGACATACTGGAGGTGGGTGATGGAGGCAGCTTTCTATCAGTTAGGACGCCATGATTTCTACCAATGTGCACATCTATGAACAAGTCAGTGGAAGGACACAGGGGCGGACACATCATTGGTGCAGCCACACAGAAATACAAGAGGTAAGGGGGTCCATTTCTGCCTCCAAAGCAGGTGTTACAGTGCATTTTAATCAGTTACTGGACTGAAAATGGCCCATTTACTGTTTTTGGTACAGGGGCCCCTTTCTGTGTGTGTCCACCAGTGGAAGGACATTAATTGTCAGATACCAGGACATAGGTTCATTATCTAGCCTGAACCATAAGACATTCTGCTGTAGTAAAGGGATGATTTAAAAAACAACAGAAAGTGTTAAGGCTGTATAGATCCTAGAAAAGCAATAAAAATGTCATCCATTGTGTAGTAATCCAAAGTATCAGCGATATAAAATCAACCTTTGAAAACACATGAAAATGATCCTGGTGGACCCTAGGTAGAGTGTGGAGAACCTCCGAGCACCGACCCCCACAACGCTCTGCCAGACTTATTTACTGTGGAGCCAAAGCTTGATTTCTCAACACTGTTATATCGGATTACTGCAAAACAGGTGACATTTTTTACTCTTCTTCTGGGGTCTATACACCTGTAGGAAATTTGGCATGATGGGTTTCCTTTGAACTGTCATGGTCAGTACTACAATCAATAATGAAGACTACAGTATAAAAAATTAAAGGGGTTGTCCGGTCTAAACTGATAATTCTGTAGTCACTTTGTGTCTGCAGACCTATCAATCATCCCAGCGTCCGCACTGTGCAATGCAAGCAGTCACTGGTTTCTAAAGCGAGAACGGACCTCAGTTATGCAATATACATGTTTCCAGCCAGAACCCAACTGGTGGGCGTGGCCTCACTTAATACAAGTGTATGAAGCAAGGCTTCACCCACTAGACAGTGGCTCCCACTAGTCGGGCACTCTCACTCCATGCACTTGAATCAAGTGAGGTCATGCCCACTAGTCGGGCACTCTCACTCCATGCACTTGAATCGATTGAGGTCATACCCACTAGTCAGACACTCCCACTCCATGCACTTAAATTGAGTGAGGCCACGCCCACTAGTCAGACACTCTCAATCCATGCACTTGAATTGAGTGAGGCCATGCCCTCTAGTCAGACACTCCCACTCCATGCACTTGAATTGAGTGAGGCCACGCCCACTAGTCAGACACTCCCACTCCATGCACTTGAATCAATTGAGGCCATGCCCACTAGTCAGACACTCCCACTCCATGCACTTGAATCGATTGAGGTCATGCCCACTAGTCAGACACTCCCACTCCATGCACTTAAATTGAGTGAGGCCACGCCCACTAGTCAGACACTCTCACTCCATGCACTTGAATTGAGTGAGGCCATGCCCTCTAGTCAGACACTCCCACTCCATGCACTTGAATTGAGTGAGGCCACGCCCACTAGTCAGACACTCCCACTCCATGCACTTGAATCAATGAGGCCATGCCCACTAGTCAGACACTCCCACTCCATGCACTTGAATCGATTGAGGTCATGCCCACTAGTCAGACACTCCCACTCCATGCACTTGAATCGATTGAGGTCACGCCCACTAATCGGGTTCTGGCTAAGAACATGCATACGGCATAATTGCAGTCTGTTCTTGGCTTAGAAACCAGCGAATCCTGGCAGTGTACAGTGCGTATTCTGGAAGGATTGATAAGCCTGCAAACACATAGAGTCACTACAGAACTATCAATTTACATTGGAAAACCCCTTTAAGAGGAGAATTCAATACTACATAGATGCTCTCTTACCATTCTTGCAGATTGCTCCCGTTGGGGGCACCATGATCTAAGGAATAAAAAACATAGAAGTGTTAAGAAATTCCAGAACAATAAAGCCAAGGAGCCGAGCTCCCGCCATCATCTGCTGAAGATCCTCTGCGGTCAGCAGGATTTACAATCACCTGAATAAGTCTTCATACACACTGATCTTTTCCACAGTTTTTTCATGATACACTCACAAAGTTAGTGCACCCCATTGGGATTGTATGTGATACCAACACTAAGTACAAGTATTTGTGAAGTATAAAGGAAATGATACACAGTTCTCTAAATGTTTTCAAAATATAAATCTCAAAATTGTGATGTGCATTTGTATTCATCCCCTGAGTCAATACTTTATAGGACTCACCCTTCACTGCAATTACTGCCGCAAGTCTTTAGGGATGTCTCTCCAACTTTGCACATCTAGAGGCAGAACGTTTTACCTATACCGTACTGGTATGGGCCCCATATTCTGGCATATGATTCCCCATCCTGGTATATATGGCCCATATCCTGGTACATGTGCCCCATCCGTGTATATGTGCCCCATATTCTGGTATATTATTCCCCATCCTGGTATCTACGGCCCATATCCTGGTACATGTGCCCCATCCTTGTATATGTGCCCCATATTCTGGTATATGATCCCCCATCCTGGAATATATGGCTCATATCCTGATACATGTGCCTCATCCTTGTATATGTGCCCCATATTCTGGTATATGATCCCCCATCCTGGTATATATGGCCCATATCCTGGTATTTGTATGTCATCCTGGCACATGGGCTGGCATCACAGCACACACGTATAAAGAATAAACAATTATACTCACCTCCTATCACTCCCCTGCGGCATCCTTCTGTCTTCTTTGCCGGTAACTGATGCTCAGGGTGTGAGCGCACGGGATGACGTCACTGTCATGGGCCGCGCTCCACACACCGCATCAGCTGACAGCACAAGATGACAGCAGGATGCCACGATGCTGCAGGGGAGCGATGGACGGTGAGTATAATCTTTTGTCCGGGATATTCACTGGTCCCACGCCAATGATGATGTATGGAAAGCAGTGAATAATCACACACGTGATCGCCCGTTGGTGCAGCTGCAGTGAGTGGTCATGTCTGTCAGCTGTTTAAGTTAATTTAATATTCACCTCTCTCCGCCCATCATACCGCCCACCTCTCAGCGCCGGCTTCAGTGCTGAGTGGTGAAGGGTGGGGGGAGAGGAGAATATTGCATTAACTTAAACAGCCGGCCCATGTGGTCACCGGCCGCAGCCTGCTCCAGCTTCCGGTTTCCCACTCCAATGCTGCCACCCCCCCTCCACACATCACATCCAGGCACCGGACTTCCAGACTATAAGATGCACCCCCACTTCTCCCAAAATTTGGGTGGAAAAAAGTGAGTCTTATAGTCAGCAAAATACTGTGCTGTAATACTGTACTCTGTTTAAAAACTTAGGCTGGCTTCACATATGCCTTTTTCTGCATTAGGCGCGATGAGTCTGAAAATCGCATGCGACTGCATTAGACCTCATCAGTGTTTAACTGTAGAACCTGAAGCTCCTGAGATCACTGCATCGGTATTATAATAAATCTGACAGCCAGATACCGAAAAATACCGGTGCAGCGAACTACAGCTGCATTATTTGTTATCAGTTATATTTAAGGATCCTTATGACAGACACACAGACACAGATCGACCGCTCCCCAGTCTTCCACTGCTTGCTTCCAGGGCCGCTCATTAAGCTTCATGCATATTCACTGCACTATCCGGAAACAGCCAATCACAGACACTCACTCTCTGTGACAGCATCTGTGATTCAAGACGATGATGGGAGTGCTGGTGTGTCACGGTCCGCGCTGCTGTGGTATAAATAAACTCACCAAAGAGTCAGCAGTTATTCCATCCTTTATTTCCTCCTCTCTCCTACGCGTTTCAGCGCCCCACCCGGCGCTTTCCTCAGGGACATACAGGATGTCCCTGAGGAAGGCGCCGGGTGGGGCGCTGAAACGCGTAGGAGAGAGGAGGAAATAAAGGATGGAATAACTGCTGACTCTTTGGTGAGTTTATTTATACCACAGCAGCGCGGACCGTGACACACCAGCACTCCCATCATCGTCTTGGATTCAAACCACTATCCAGTGGTCGGTGGAGGTCCTGCAGCAGCTGGAACACTGATTCCAAAACGCCTTCAAACCAGTTGTGGGGATCACAACTGGACCAGGTGAGCAGCTTCACAGCACCACCAGCTTACACAAGTGTCACTAGTGATAGGGCACTATTGCGCCTTTTGTCCCCCTCCCTATTTTTCTTTTCACAGCATCTGTGATTGGCTGTTGAACTCAGACTGCAATCCTAAAAACTGTACCATTGTCTGGTGTTTGGTTGCCATAGACAGCCGACAGTGGCTCAGAGAGATTGCAGTCCGCCGCCTCCCTGCAATCATTAGTACAAGAGTCTATCAGATGCTTGTACAATTGAAGCCCTGCAAGGCGACATCAGCAGCATGATCGGGTCAGCTGATCACGCTGCTGATGTCATGTGTTAAACGCTGCAGAAGGCTGGTGAAAAGTGATCCACACAGGAGCTGAAGATACCCAAGATTAAATATATTATTGAAAGGGGAAGAGGAGCAAAAGGGGAGAGGATGGAGGCTATATGAGGAGCAAGCAGGGGGAGAGCGTGGGGGTATAGGAGGAGAAAATAGGGGAAAGAGTGGGAGGAGCGTATGTAGACACAGTATGGGGAGCAAATGGGGTATTTGAGGACACAGAATATAAAGAGGGGGATGATGAGTACAGCGGTATGCGATATGGAGAGTCCCATACTGTCCTCACCACGTTATGGGGAGGACAGTATGGGAAGCAAGGAGGTAAATTTGAGGATCCAATAGTGTATAAACCCCATGCTCTCTCTTTTGATATGTTAATTGTTTTGACGCTGTACAGATGTAACAATCCATACCTTGTAAGATTACTTGATACATGGCTATGTTAATAAAGTGTTGCGCCATCTGGCAAGTTAAGGGTTCTATGTTTTTATTTTGTTAGGATTAGCATTAAAGGGATTGTCCCAAATTTGTGATGAGTTTAGAGTCACTCTATGTGTAACTATGAAACTGCCGACTTCTGAATTCTCACAGTGCGCACACTGCACGCTGTCAGGATTCTCCGGTGCTGGCGGTCAAACTGCAAAGTCACTAATCCATACAGGAGCATCTCTATGAATTAGAAGATCCTCAAAAAGCTAATTTTTTTCATCAATTCAATACAAAAAGTGAAACAAATATATTATATAGAGTCATTACACACAGAGGGATCTATTTCATGTGTTTATTTCAGTAGATGTTGATGATTATGGCTTACAGCCAGTGAAAACTCAAAGATCATTTTCTCAGAAAACTAAAGTAGGGAGGATAAAGGGTTTAAAACTACGCTGCCGTATTCCACGAGACATCAAAGGGTGAATATAATATTGATTTATTAGTCAACGTGTCTCAGGACTCCCTGAAACATGGCAATATGATATTGATTTGTCCTGAAGAAGGGGCCTGGGAGCCCTGAAATGCGTTGACTAATAAATCAATATTATATTCACCCAGTGATGTCTCATGAAATACGGCAGCGTGGTTTTTAAGGCTAGGGTCACACTTGCATCGTGCATGCGATAAACAGATGCTTTTTTTCATGTAAAAATGTTGAATAACGGATGCATTAACGCACCCATAGAGTCCAATGCAAAAAAAACGCATTGCCAAAGTGCAATGCGTTTCACGCTATGCTTTTCTGCAAGGTCCGCCAGAAACGTAGTCTGCAACGTTTTTTGGTGCTTTGACAACAATGCATGCGTTTTTGTAACATGGGAATCTATGGGCAACGCATGCGTTAAATGAGGCAACAACTGTGCACAATGCCATGAAAATGGCAAGTGAATAAAACGGAGCCTATAACGCATCCAGCAAACGGAGGCAAGCTCCCAAATGTGACCCTAGCCTAACCCTTCATCCTCCCTACTCTATATGCACCATGCTGGGGACTGCAGCAGCCGTGATCTGCTTTTATAGTGGTTGTGACTGTCACAACCGCACAAGGTGAAGCCTCGGATACCTATTTAGGTCATATTTTATCTCTCTGACCCTTCATCCTCCCCACTTTAATTTTCTGAGATAATGACCTTTTGGTTTTCATTGGTTGTAAGCCATAATCATCAACATTAACAAAAATAAACACATGAAATAGATCACTCTGTGTGTAATGGCTCTATATAATATATGGGTGTCACTTTATGTATTGAATTACTGAAATAAATTCACTTTTTGATGATATTCTAATTCATTGAGATGCTCTTGTAAATTATTATTTTGCGTGGTTACTGTATGGTCTGATGATGACTGCTAACAACAACTGTCAGCATCTCCTTACCGTTATTAAGAAGTAGTAGGAGTTGTAGGTTCATGTGATACAAATGTGTATGGGTCTGACCTGACATTATAATTGGTTTACCAGGAACTTATGGGGGTTCTGATGGTGAATTTTGTTACTGATAAGGGTTGTGATGCTGTTTCTGCACTGATGTGGGTTCTAGTTATGTATTTCTGTGCTGCTGGTGGTTATACGGATGTATTGCTGAACCTCTAGTGTTTCTGGTGATGTTTTTCTATACCTATGGTGGTTCTGATATATCCCTTGTGAGGCACGGCCGGCATGGTGCCATTGGCCAGGGTGCATCACATGGGCCTTGTGAGGCATGGCCAGGCATGTTAGCTCATGGCCAGCATGCAGCACAAGCACCTGTTCACATGAGCTTGTTTTAATCTGTGTGATTGCTGACCGGTGCACAGTGGGTTAATGGCACCCAGGTCTGAGTGTGTGCTAATTGCTCACAGTTCCCAGGTGTGGGTGTGTCAGGTGGGTGTGTCGAGTAGGACTTAACCTGTCTGGCCAGGGTGAGCTGGAGTTCAATCAGTGAGAAACATCCAGCCAGTGAGAATGTGAGAGTCAGAGGCGTCCCATCCCTTTGAGACATGGGGAAGCCTGCCCTCTCCATGCGGGAGGCACCTGTCCCTCTGACCGAGTGTGTGTGAGCTTTTGGCCAGACAGACAGTGGGTTGTGATGGCTCCTGGAGTTGGGGAACCTTGGCTGAACCTGGAGGGTCCTCGACTGGGGCATGGGGCACAGCCATGGACCTGGAGACCTGCCTAGGTATGGAAGTTTGGTGGCAGCTGGTGGCCTGGAAACACATGGTGAGGAGACCTTGGGGACACCTGGTCTACCTGATAGCTCAGGTTTGCTAAACCCTGTTCTGTGCCTGAAAGAGGCTCCAGTCCATGGATATTTTACAATGGACTGTCTGTGTGTGTATGAGTATGTACAGTATGTGGTCCATGGATGTGTTATGATGGACCGCATGCTATGTGTCGTGTGGAGACCGAGGACGGCTCAAGGGCCAGGAGCTCTAGCCGCTATTGGGACTGACTGTTAGGTCGTGATGTGGTCCCGTTGACTAAGTGAAGCATCAAATGGTTTATGTAAAAGCACCATGTGTGATGTAAACGTGTGGATCATCATAGGTTTAAGTAAAAGTGCCATGTGTGATGTATCCAAGTGTGAATAATGCCAGGTGGTCATAGCCGCCATTGGGACCAACTGTGATGTCATGATGTGGTCCTGTTGGCTAAGTATGCATCAAATGGTTTATATAAAAGCGTCATGTGTGATGTATCCAAGTGTGAATAGGATGGGCAATGATCCCTGTCAAAAGGCCAGGCGGTCATAGCCGCCATTGGGACTGACTGTTAGGTCGTGATATGGTCCCGCTGACCTCGTGTGGATGCGTGAAGGCTGTGTGCAGTATAGCAGCCTGTATGAGACTGGATGACCTGTGTGAACAGGGCTGTACCAGCTGTGCCCAGTTCCCGGTGGACCTGTGTGTCTCAGGTGTTCCTTAAGGTGGGGACACATACCATGCACTGAGACTACAAATGTCTTGTACGTTCCTGTATACAATGAGCTTGGTAACTATGGTGGGTAGGGATGGGCGAATCTACTCGTTACTACTCGGTACTCGCCGAGTAGTAAGGGATTCGCCCGACTCGCTACTCTGCGAGTAATCGCAGGGATTACTCACACAGTAACGAGTCCGCCCCCCCTCACCCGGTCCTAAGTTAGGACTGGGCTGGGGGGAGCGAGCGAGGAGCGAAGGAAGGGAGGGGGGAGAAATGCTCCTTACCTCTCTTCCGGCTGTCTGCTCTGTGCTGGGCTCCGGGTCCTGCGGGCTGTGGCAGCTCCAGGGTCCTAGAGCCCGCCTGCTCTCCTGTGTACAGACATGAATGTCTGTGCAGAGAGGTGATGTAGCAGAGCTGAGATTGTTCTCAGTCTGCTCACTCCCTGTGCATAGACATGTATATCTATGCACAGGGATGTAGCCGATTTAATAGAATTTCATGGCGGTCATGTCTAATATTGGCGTGACCGCCATAAATTTCGGGCTTAGGGCCAGCTGATAATACAAAGCTGGCCCTAACCCCTTTATTACCCAGTGAGCCACCCGCCACCAGGGCCACTGGAAGAGCGGGGTTCAGCGCCAGAAGATGACGCTTCAATGAACGTGCCATCTTCTGGGGCGATATAACAACTAGTCCTCAATTATGATATGTCACTCCAAACAAACTATTACTAACTGAGAGAAACTGAGGTCTCAATCAAGGAATGAATTTTTCCAATCAGATCAAGATAATATCAATAATTGAATCTTTATTATCAAAAAGTGTAAAATCAAAAACAGAGCTACATTACAGGAAAAACCACATAGCACAACAGACAACCTTCAAAAATACAGGTTCCGTACAGATATTGCACATAAGACCACTGTAGACAAGAAAATACCTCAAACAATACATCCATATGTATCAAGCACCTTAGATTGCTTCTCATATGATCTATATATAGTGCCTATCAATTCCCTAAGGTTAAGGTTTAGAAGGGACGCTGTGCCTGGGCTTCCCACCCCTACGCCGTTTCGCTATGGAGCTTCTTCCGGGGGGCCCTTCTAAACAGGTAAACTAACACTTATTCCTTTGCTGTCCGTGATCAGGGTACCTCCGATAGCCACATGTACTCCATAAGCTTTGTCCCTTGTTGAGATTTAAACCTTAACCTTAGGGAATTGATAGGCACTATATATAGATCATATGAGAAGCAATCTAAGGTGCTTGATACATATGGATGTATTGTTTGAGGTATTTTGTTGTCTACAGTGGTCTTATGTGCAATATCTGTACGGAACCTGTATTTTTGAAGGTTGTCTGTTGTGCTATGTGGTTTTTCCTGTAATGTAGCTCTGTTTTTGATTTTACACTTTTTGATAATAAAGATTCAATTATTGATATTATCTTGATCTGATTGGAAAAATTCATTCCTTGATTGAGACCTCGGTTTCTCTCAGTTAGTAATCTTCTGGGGCGGCTGCGGGCTGCCATTCGCAGCGGGGGGTGCCCAGAAAGCTTGGGCCTCCCTGCACTGTGGATTCCAGCCCCCAGCTGCTTAGCTGTACCTGGCTGGACATAGAAATTGCGCGCAGCCCCACGCATTTTTTTTTTATTATTTCATGAAATTCATGAAATAATAAAAAAAAGGGCTTCCCTATATTCTTGTGTCCGGCCAGGTACAAATAGGCACCTGGGGGTTGGGGGCAGCCCGTCGCTGCCTGCTGGATCCGGCTGGTTACAGAAATACGGCGAAGCCCACGTAATTTTTTTTTCTGAAAAATCCATAAAACAATATAAATAAAAGGGACTGCATCTTTATTAACCCCTGGACCATGGCTTGTAAACTTGATACATGGTTATGTTAATAAAGTGTTGCGCCATCTGACAAGTTAAGGGTTCTATGTTTTTGTTAGGAGCATTAAAGGGATTGTCCCAAATTTGTGATGAGTTTAGAGTCACTCTATGTGTAACTCTATGAAACTGCAGACTTCTGAATTCTCACAGTGCACACCCATGCTGTCAGGATTCTCTGGTGGCAGCGCTGAGGGTGGGAGGTCACTAAACCATAAGTATGCCATTTACATACATGCTGACTAGACATGTGAGGCCTTGATCAATGAAAATGAATTGAGCAAGGCCAGACGTGTCTAGTCAGAATGTGGCCAGAAGTATATAAATCACATACTTGTGTCCACATGACCGTCCAATCTTGTCACTGGCACAAGAGAATCCTGACAGTGTGCAGTGCATGAGCTGTGAGAATTCAGAGGACTACAGACTCATCTCACACCTCGACAAGCCCTTTAATTGTAAAATTAAGTCCTGTAGCCCAGTCCTAACAATGTGTAATATACTCACTGTCAGGATTCAGCTCTTGCTGGTTCCAGCAGTAATCACATAACCACTCCACTCATATGTAATTTTCATACTATATCATGTATTACGATGACAGATTTTCTTCCTGGTTATCTATTTTTCACTGAACATTGAAAGAATTAGGTAGAACAGCTCGTCAGCTCATGATGAAGTATGCAAATCGCACATGACTGATTGGTCACATGATGACTACTCATACCGCTTGGTGGGACAAGCTGAATTCTTGCCCCGGGTGCCAGAAAACCTAGATACACCTGTGGGTCTGTTACAAAGCTCCCTACTGAAGCTCTTCAGGACATAGTATAAGGCCTCATTCACACATCAGTATTTGCCAAAATCAGGAGTGTCCCTGAAACACAGACAAGTGTGAATGTTTCCATGATAGTTTTGTGTGTCAGCTCCACTCCTGGCTTTGGCACATACAATGATGGGGAATACTGATGTGTGAATGATCTTTAAATTGAGTAGAACAGACTCTCACCTTCTTCCGAGTAGGGTGTGTTGTACCCTTGAGGTCCATGCTGCAAGGGATGGACTGTTGGCCTTGCAGCTCCTTCCTCCCTTTCTGTTTCCACGTCATGTCTGGTGAGTCTCGGGGAGGCCAGAAGGGGGAGCGCCCTGTCCTCCTCCTCATCCGTGGAGGGTATTTGTTCCTTCCTCCTCCTCATGCGGGGAGGGTATCTTCGATTCTTTCTCCTCCTCCTCTTGCGGGGAGGGTATCTTTGTTCCTTCCTCCTCCTCATGCGGGGAGGGTATCTTTGTTCCTTCCTCCTCCTCCTATGCGGGGAGGGTATCTTTGTTCCTTCCTCCTCCTCATGCGGGGAGGGTATCTTCGATTCTTCTCCTCATCTGGGGAGGGTGTCTGTGATCCTTGCTCTCCCAAGCACTCGGGGTCGGGGTGCTGCTCATCAGGGCGTTTCTGTGGATGGTGACGAGAACATAACATTTTTATTTATTTTTTTAAGTAACTGCAGGCGGGGCACTAGCGTATTTCAAAAGCAGATCACCCCTTTTATATAACTTAACCCCTTCATGACCTAGGGAGTAATAGTACACCCTTGGCCGTGTCCCTCCCTCTGATGCGAGCTCACGCGTTCAGCTCGCATCATCCCCCACACGTCAGGTGGTGAGCTTAAATGTGCCGCTAACAGCAACAATGAGATCAGCGATCCGATCGGTGCTGTTAACCCTTTGGATCGCACTGTCAATCACTTACAGCTCCATCCAAAGCACCGCGGCAGGGATCACCTTAATGCGTTGCCAGAAGCCTGGGGAGCAGCGACATCCACAGAAAGTGATCGCTTCTCCTGTTCACAGATGGGCATCAGCATGGCTGTGAACAGGAGAAACAATCAAACTGTGCAGTGCTGAGGGTTTCTAGGGGACAAGTAAAATAAAGTAAAAAAAAGTTTTCAAAAAATATGGAAAAAAACCCATAAAAGTTCAAATCACCCCCCCTTTCTTCCCCAGCGAGTATTAAAAAAAGAAAAAATCCACATATTTGGTATCGCCGCATTCTGAAATGCCCGAACTATCAAAATATAAGATCAATTAATCAGATCTGTAAACTGCGTAACGGAGAAAAAGTCCAATAATTAGCTTTCTTGGTTGATGCAACATAGCAATAAAATGCAATAATATGCCATCAAAGCATCACATCCACCCAGAAATGGTGTCAATACAAACGTCAGCTCGAGATGCAAAAAGTAAGCCGACACACAGCCCCAGATCCCGAAAAATGAGAACGCTACGGGGCGCTGAAGATGGTGCCGAAAACACAATTCTTTTTAATTAAAAACTTCAGAATTTTTTTCCCCACTAAAGGCGGCCTCACACGCTAGGATCTCGTTAACGATAAAGTTGCAACGTCACGGATTTGTGCTCGTTCAAACGATCTCGTTAGTGCGTCGTTGCGTGTGAACGAACGATGCAGGAAGGAAAAATCGTTGGAACGTTAATTCAAAATGTGGGGTCCGGACCTGAAATCTATCGTTCATCATCCAATTAACGTCCTGGGAGCAGCCGCATCGTTCAGTGTGACGCCTTTGTGAACGATGTCGGTCATATTTCTCCTATCTCTGCCGCTTTGTAAAATCGTTCAATCGTTCTTCTCCAAATCGCTGGAGCGTTGCCAAATTTAAGATCGTTAACGATACCCTTGTGTGTGACAATGCGCTAACGATGTCGGAAGGATCGCGGTCACGTGACATAGCTAACGATCTCGTTCACCTATATCCTAGCGTGTGAAGTGGCCTTTAGATACCAGTAATAGTATACATGTTTGGTATCTACAGACTCGTAGCATCACACCGATGTCAGTTTTACCATATAGTGCACATGGTGAATAAAAATCACAAAAAACAAGTTCTTTCCAGTCACTATATGGTAAAATAAAAGATGTCATTCAAAAGTACAACTCATCCCGCAAAAAACAAGCCCTCATATGTCTATAGTGACGAAAAAGTAAAAAGTTATGGCTCTCGGAATAAGAGGAGGAAAAACAAAACAATTGTCCAGGGTGAAGAAGTTACCTCCAGGATGGTGAAGTTTTGTGTGACGCTCCTTCCCCTGGACCCCCAATGGCAGCAGGGTCTGCCGGAGCGGACTCTCACTCCTGTTTTTAGGGAGAGTGGTGTTGGTTTCTCACTTCCCTCGATGTTCATCTCTACGGCAGCAGTCATTCCAATGGTTTCGCCTGTGGGAAAACATACCATAAGTTAAAGGAGTAACATTATTCTTTGTGTTCCAATTCCTCCCCATAAGACCAGAGACACACTCGGCGAGATGCATGCGCGATACTCACCGCCGACTCTCCGCATGTGTTTCTATGCAGCTGACGCACTCCTGTCCGGAGAGCCGGTGGCCGTGCCAGGTGAGGCATGCGAGACCTGTGCGAGTATCTCACATGCATCTCACCCAGTGTGTCTCCAGCCTTCCCCACATTTGTGCTGTAAGGAGTGAACACATTCATTTCCATTTGGGGGTTGAGAAACACCTATTTCCAATCATCACTAGGCAAAGGCTTGTTATAGGGTTGTTCCCATCTTCATTGATGAAGAATGTCGGATAGTTTGTAAAATATTGCACTTTTGCAATTTTTTGCTTACTAAAATTTGCAGCTATTCTTGAGATATTAACCCTTTTATGTCATTTGTTGCCTAGGAGACCGACCACCGCTGTCTGGCTTGGAAGTATTGCTCTTATATTGCTGGGCCTAGGAGGTAACTGCGTGCTCCAGTGATTCTGAACAGTACTTACAAGCTCAATAGAAAAGAGCTTGAAAGCACTGTGTGTTCTGCTGTATACACCGGTGGTCAGTCTCCAAGGCAATGAGCTGTAAACAGAAGCAAAATAACAAGATCTCAACAACAGCTGCAAATATTAAGCACCAAGTTGCAAAAGCTCTATCCAACCATATTGACTTGTGGAGATGGGTATAATCCTCCTGGTAAGCCACACTAGAATTATAAGACTACAAGACGGATCCCCTTTTAACATGAAGAATAGATTTTTTCCTCATAGTAACTGTGCCGGCATGTGACCAGTGAAGTATGGCAGGCCTGACTGCCGAGTGTCACGATGGTCTCTCTTACTAGGGAGACTTGTGACTGCTGTTGACCCCCAGTCTTAGGTCTGTGCTGAGACTTGGTGTTAAAGGTCCTTTTTTCTTTAGACAGTGGAAGACTTAATGTCAGTCTGCTGCCAGCAAGCTCATTGGGTCTTGCTCAGGTGCGGCTTTCTGCAATTGCTCTTTCCCCTTTATATACCCCTTGGTCCCAGCATGCTTTGCTGGAGACTGAATTCGTACTGGCCAAAGCGTCTGGAGGTGAAGGAGATTCCTCTGCTGGTGAAGTGACAGCAGACGTGAAGTTGCTGCCTTGTTCCTTGTCTTCCCTTTCCCTCGTGTCTCCCATAGTGCAGTGGTTGTGGACTAGTGTTCCCGCCGGCCATTCCCTAGTGAGGGCTAACATCAGGGCCAGCAGGGGACTAGGTATCCTGCTCGGCGACGAGTTGAAAGAACTCGTATAGGGACGGTAGGGAGATTAGGGCACAGGTGAGTGCAGGAGGTCACCTCTCCCCCGTTCCCTATGAGCAGGGCCCTCCACTGTATTTATCCCCCCGGTGTCTCCCTGTCAATTGTTCTGTGTAATGCACCGGACATCGTTGGTCCGTGCTCCGCTGTCACGCACGGTTGTCGGACATTCCCTTGTCCAGCGTGACACTAAGTTTAATTGCTGAGCCATCACAAGTTATAGGAGTGTTCTTTACCTTTTGGTGTTACTTTGTTGAAGGTCTGGAAGTGTAGAGAGTATTCATCCCAGCTTCCTCTGTAGATGTCTGACTTTCCGTCCTCACTCTTTCCCACGAATTGCTAAAATAGAGAAAGATACAGCTGCATTCAGCCCTTTACACATTCTACATTTTTGTAGGTTTTTATACATTTTCACTAAATAACAAAATGCATCGCTATCACAAGTTCTTACTTTTATTACACATTTAACCCATTATTGACAGTCCTAGGGTGCAACTGTATATGGAGCAGGCTCACCGTGGGGGATGGGATAATGGCACAGTCAGGACCTGCCTCTAACAGCTGCAGGCGGAGCTGACAACTGTCAACCTGTGAAATGCCGCTGTCAAACATGGATAGTAAGAGCGCGCCATATTATGTGCCCATTGGAGCCCCCATAATGCAATCATGGGGCACCAATAGGCTGCTATGTCAGATGCGGGTCAGCGCCCACCATCAAACCGGAGCGTGAAAGGAGATGGTGACTTTTACTATAGGTAGCAATGCTATGGAATCGCTGTGTGTAGGAAAGCGATCAGACGAGCGCAGGGTCAAGTCCCCTAAAGGAATTAATAAATGCAGAAAAAGAAAGTTTAAAAAAAACTCTGAACAGTCCGCAATGATTAACACACACTTTTCCAAAGGAGCAATAGATAAACACATATATAAGGGAGGATGATGTGTAACACGTGTGATTTCTGGTTCGATAAGGCATTTTATAGGGAAGCAAACAGCATTATCTAGGTATAAAGTGAAGCCGGTGCATTACAGGCTCTGGGATGCTGAGTGCAATCATAGCTTTACTTCAATGATTACATGTATGATTGCAGAGAAAAGTGTTATCAAACATCAGGAAAACTGTGCAGCAGGGGGACGGAGTGTGCAGCAGGGGGACTGAGTGTGCAGCAGGGGACTGAGTGTGCAGCAGGGGACGAGTGTGCAGCAGGGGGACTGAGTGTGCAGCAGGGGGACTGAGGTGCAGCAGGGGACGAGTGTGCAGCAGGGGGACTGAGTGTGCAGCAGGGGACTGAGTGTGCAGCAGGGGACTGAGTGTGCAGCAGGGGGACTGAGTGTGCAGCAGGGGGACTGAGTGTGCAGCAGGGGGACTGAGGTGCAGCAGGGGGACGAGTGTGCAGCAGGGGACTGAGTGTGCAGCAGGGGGACTGAGTGTGCAGCAGGGGACTGAGTGTGCAGCAGGGGACTGAGTGTGCAGCAGGGGACTGAGTGTGCAGCAGGGGACTGAGTGTGCAGCAGGGGACTGAGGTGCAGCAGGGGGACTGAGTGTGCAGCAGGGGGACTGAGTGTGCAGCAGGGGGACTGAGTGTGCAGCAGGGGGACTGAGTGTGCAGCAGGGGGACTGAGTGTGCAGCAGGGGGACTGAGTGTGCAGCAGGGGGACTGAGTGTGCAGCAGGGGGACTGAGTGTGCAGCAGGGGGACTGAGTGTGCAGCAGGGGGACTGAGTGTGCAGCAGGGGGACTGAGTGTGCAGCAGGGGGACTGAGTGTGCAGCAGGGGGACTGAGTGTGCAGCAGGGGGACTGAGTGTGCAGCAGGGGGACTGAGTGTGCAGCAGGGGACTGAGTGTGCAGCAGGGGGACTGAGTGTGCAGCAGGGGGACTGAGTGTGCAGCAGGGGGACTGAGTGTGCAGCAGGGGGACTGAGTGTGCAGCAGGGGGACTGAGTGTGCAGCAGGGGGACTGAGTGTGCAGCAGGGGGACTGAGTGTGCAGCAGGGGGACTGAGGTGTGCAGCAGGGGGACTGAGTGTGCAGCAGGGGACTGAGTGTGCAGCAGGGGGACTGAGTGTGCAGCAGGGGGACTGAGTGTGCAGCAGGGGGACTGAGTGTGCAGCAGGGGACTGAGTGTGCAGCAGGGGGACTGAGTGTGCAGCAGGGGGACTGAGTGTGCAGCAGGGGGACTGAGTGTGCAGCAGGGGGACTGAGTGTGCAGCAGGGGGACTGAGTGTGCAGCAGGGGGACTGAGTGTGCAGCAGGGGACTGAGTGTGCAGCAGGGGGACTGAGTGTGCAGCAGGGGGACTGAGTGTGCAGCAGGGGGACTGAGTGTGCAGCAGGGGGACTGAGTGTGCAGCAGGGGGACTGAGTGTGCAGCAGGGGGACTGAGTGTGCAGCAGGGGACTGAGTGTGCAGCAGGGGGACTGAGTGTGCAGCAGGGGGACGAAGTGTGCAGCAGGGGACGGAGTGTGCAGCAGGGGGACGGAGTGTGCAGCAGAACGGCACAATGAGGGGCTGGGTTTCTTTATATCACTCCCCTGTTTGCACTAAGCCAAACACTCCCCCTCCCTCTCTTCTTCCCCTCTCTCCCTCCCTGTCACTATATACCAGGGACATTACATCTGACATTGTGCATGGAGATAGATAGCACAATGTCAGGCTCCTATGTTGCACAGATCATCCCTCCCTCCCTCCTGTGTCTCCAGATTCTAGTTCTCACTGCTGTGAGACTGTGACCATGTGATCAGACAGGCAGAGAACATTCAATGGCGACTAGAATCCGGAGACACAGGAGGGAGGGAGGGAAGGGCACATTGGAGCCTGACATTGTGCTATCTATCTCCATGCACAATGTCAGATGTAATGTGCCTGGGTATTAGTGACAGGGAGGGAGGGGCACATAGGAGCCTGACATTGTGCTATCTCCATGCACAATGTCAGATGTATGTGCCTGGTATATATGCAGGGAGGGAGGCACATAGGACTGACATTTGCTATCTACCATGCACAATGTCAGATGTAATGTGCCTGGGTATATAGTGACAGGGAGGGAGGGAGGGAGTGATGATCTGGGGCACATAGGAGCCTGACATTGTGCTATCTATCTCCATGCACAATGTCAGATGTAATGTGCCTGGGTATATAGAGACAGGGAGGGAGGGAGGGGCACATAGGAGCCTGACATTGTGCTATCTCCATGCACAATGTCAGATGTAATGTGCCTGGGTATATAGTGACAGGGAGGGAGGGGGAGTGATGACATGGGGCACATAGGAGCCTGACATTGTGCTATCTATCTCCATGCACAATGTCAGATGTAATGTGCCTGGGTATATAGTGACAGGGAGGGAGGGGCACATAGGAGCCTGACATTGTGCTATCTCCATGCACAATGTCAGATGTAATGTCACTATATACCCAGGCACAGGGAGGGAGGGTGAGGGAGCTTGGCTTAGCAAAAACAGGAGAGTAATTAAAGAAATCCAGCCCCTCATAGTGACGTTCTGCTCTATCCAAATATGCTGCACAAATTTTCCGATGTTTGACTCTTTTCTCTGCAATAATACATAGAATCATTGAAGTAAAGGTCTGATTGCATTGATTATACCAGAGCCTGTAAGGCACTGGCTTCACTTTATATCCCTAAAACCTGCTGGTTGGTTCCCTTTAAGGGGGAGGCTTACTAGTTGTATCCTGCATGGTCCTAAGACACTTAACCCCTTCACAACCAGGGATGTAATAGTACGTCCTTGGTCATGTCCCACCCCCTGATGCGAGCCCACACACTGAGCTTTCAACCTACCCATCCTACATCAGCTGAGATGTGAAGCTAACACCTCCGATCGGGTCAGCGATTGGATCGGTGGTGTTAACCCTTTGGATCGCGCTGTCAATCACTGACAGCGCAATCCAATGCCCCGCCGTGATCGGAGGCCCTGTGATGCGCTCACAGAAAAAAAACGAAAAACGGAAAATCACCCTGGGATGAAGGGGTTAATATTTGGAAAAGTTATAGCTCTTGCAAAAAGGGGAGGAAAAGTCGAAAAAATGGAAATGGGAAGGATTAATAGTTAGGTCCATATGTATTTGGACACGAACACAAATTTAGCTTTCTATACCTGTTTACTGAAACATATTAAAGTTCTAGTTATATAATGGAGATAAAGTCCAGACTTTCAGCTTTCATTTCAGGGTAGCCACATTAAAATTGGAAGAAGGGTTTAGGAGTTTCAGCTCCTTTATTTTGTGCCACCCTAATTTTAAAGGGACCAAAAAGTAATTGGACATTGACTCAAAGGCTGGTTCATGAATAGGAGTGGGCAATTCCTTTTTCATTTCATTCTCAATTAAGGCACATAAAAGGTCTGGAGCTGATTTGAGGTGTGGTGTTTGCATTTTGAAGATTTTGCTGAGAAGTAAACATGGTCAAAGGAGCTGAAACAAGCCATCCGTCATCTGTGAAAATAGAAAACCTCATCCGAGAAATTGCTACAATATTAGGAGAGGCAAAATCTACAGGACAGGAGCAACCGGATATACTCTGGGGTTGTCAGAGACACTGTGTGCTCAAATCCAGCCAAACTGATTGGTTAGGGTTTCATAATACAGATGGAGAATGACCCAAACAATAAAGCCAAAGCAACCCAGGAGTTTAATAAAGCAAAGATGTAGAATATTCTTGAATGACCAAGTCAGTCACCTGATCTCAACGTAATAGAGCCGCCTTCCACTTGTTAAAGGGGAACTCCAGGGAGAGAAAACGTTTTTTGCACTGTCCCTGCCTTCCTACATCATGATGCTGGGCACTACAGTTCTAGAATCTATAGATCACGTATAAATCAATAAACTCTCAATCAACTGCTCCTCAGGGGAACAAGGAATTCACCCTCATGCTGCAGCAGAGATCAGGAGGTGTGTTGGAGGCGTGGACCCTGGGGGCTCCATGATCATCTTTCATTCCCGCCCCCTCACATTTCTGTATGAGCAGGAGGCATGTCATTTATGGGCTTGACAAGAGAAATGGCTGCCGGCCCCACGGTACAACTACAATCCTGCCCCTGATCCACCATCCTATGTAATGTAACAGGGTGTGTTCTTGCTTCAAATAGCATCATGTCACCAAGCAGATATAAATACACACTGATTTTTTTTGCTGTACAATCATATGATGGTGCATAATGTGTACTGCCATGTATCAGGCTAGGAGCATCAGCAAAGCACTGCATTGGTTTATTCAGCACTGCCATGGTTTCCCCTCCCCCATGTCAACTTGGTAGCTTTCTGTCCTATGAAACTTTCTATAGATTGTCACTACCTCCTCAGTCATAGCAAAGCATCCAGAAAGTCTGGGCAGCATCTGTTACACAAGGGATAAACCCCAAAGTTCCTTTATCTGTTCCTTATACTGTGCACCAATCATAGATGGGCTTAAAAATATCTATGTATCTCTCACATGTCTGTGTGTTTATCTATCATCTATCTATAAATCTGTCTATCATATATCTTATGTATTTACTGCTTGAGGAAGATTCATCAGTAACTGAAATGTTGGGGTCCTCCTGGGCCAATAAAAGAGAAGTATATGGACATGAATGCGGGGTGCTGCCTACTTTTTATAGTTTATCTATATATCTATCTATCTCTATGTTTTTATCTATAGGGTTTGTCTGAATCTCATTTTAGAGAAACGAAGGTGGAGCTCTTAAATTCAATACACAAATGTTGTATGACTGATGTTATTGAATGAGTCAGGGCTGATCAGCGTTTTCCTCAACTCCTTTTGGGTCTGACCAAAAAATTCACTACACAATACAGAATCACAACAACATGTATGTACTGTGACCACGGGGTCGGTGCCAGGCCCAGCCCGTACAGAAGTATGAAGGGGCGGGATGTAAGATGATCCTGGAGCCTCCGGGGTCCACGTCCCTTACACACCTCCTGTAACTGCTGCTGATGAGGTGATTCACTGTCCCCTAAGGGAGGGTGAGAGCTGAGGAGCATATATGATTTTATTGAGTATACGTAATCTGTAGATCCTACGCCCCCAGCCCGTACAGAAGTATGAAGGGGCGGGATGTAAGATGATCCTGGAGCCTCCGGGGTCCACGTCCCTTACACACCTCCTGTTAACTGCTGCTGAATGAGGGTGGATTTCACTGTCCCCTAAGGGAGGGGTGAGAGCTGAGGAGCAGATATGATTTTATTGATGTTATACGTAATCTGTAGATCCTACGCCCCCAGCCCGTACAGAAGTATGAAGGGGCGGGATGTAAGATGATCCTGGAGCCTCCGGGGTCCACGTCCCTTACACACCTCCTGTTACTGCTGCTGCATGAGGGTGGATTTCTCTGTCCCCTAAGGGAGGGGTGAGAGCTGAGGAGCAGATATGATTTTATTGATTTATAAGTAATCTTTAGATCCTAGAACTGCAGTGTACGGCTCTGCTTCATCATGTAGGAGGGCAGGGACTGTACTAAGTTCTCTCTCCCTGGATTCATTCCCCTTTAAAGACTGAACTTCAGACAGAAAGGCAACAAACAACCAGCAACTGAAAACCGCTGTAGTAAAGGCCTGGCAGCGTCTGGTGATGTCCAAGAGCTCAAGACTTCAGGCTGTCATTGCCAACAAAGGGTTCTCACCCAAATATTAGAAATGAACATTTTATCTAGAATTATTTAATTTGTCCAAATACCTTTGAGCCCCGGAAATAAAGAGATTGAGTATTAATTTATTACATTTCTCTGCAATCATTTTGTTCAATCCGCTGAATAAGGCTGGCATCACACCACGGTTTTTGTCTGTCAGGGTGGATCCTGTTTTTTCAGGATCACCCGGACAGAACCTGACAGGACAGGATGTGTAGAAAGTGTGGCCAAATATGGTCCCGGATCAGGTTTTTAACAGGATTTGTTTTCTGCCGCTGTCCATGGTGCTGAAGTCTGCCTGTGTCTGCTCTGCCGCTGTCCATGGTGCTGAATTCACAGCCTGTGGCTCTGTGTCTGCGCTTTTTCTGCCGCTGTCCATGGTGCTGAATTCACAGCCTGTGTCTGCTCTGCGGCTGTCCATGGTGCTGAAGTCTGCCTGTGTCTGCTCTGCCGCTGTCCTTGGTGCTGAATTCACAGCCTGTGCTGGGGGTAGTACTGTCCATGGTGCTGAAGTTTGGACAGCAGGATTTCTGAGCATGCTCTGTGCTTAAAATTGGATCCAGGAAACGATCCGTTTTTTTACCGCATCCGGCACCTTAGACTCCCATTATATGGGAACCGGATGGCGCCGGATCCAGTTCTGTCTGGTTTTGTCTTATTTTTGCACCGGAGACAAATTTCCGATTTTGAAGACAGTGAAAAATCTGACAAAACCGGATCAGGCACAGAATACACAAAACCTGATGACCAAATATCCAAATGACCAATCTGGCACCATAGGGATACATGGGAGGCAAAACCGGATCAGGTTCTGTCTGGTTCAAAGAACCTGATGCCAAAAACGCTGGTGTGAAGCCTCAAAGCTGAAAGTCTGAACGTAAAGTGAATTGTTCTGTTCAAAATCCATTGTGGTAATGAACTGAACAACAACTAGAAGAATGTCTCTGTCCAAATATATATGGACCTAACTGTATGTGAAAAGAAGACTACTCTTTCGGACCGCGCCGCAGCCGAGGCTCTGGTGGGCTCCAGCTATCAATATATGATTGGTTAACCCTTCACTTACCAGTTCTATCTTGAATGGGTCGTTCTCGTCATTCCAAATTCGGGCTGATGCAGAGGCAACACCTAGAAGAAAGGCACAGAAAAGTCAGGAAACGTTAGGAAAGGGCAGATCAGGGATCAGCTCCTGGTGGAAAACTACAACTCCCAGCATGCATTAATAGTCACAGGCTGACATGTAATAGTCAGGGCATGTAAGGAGTTAAAGGGAACCTGTCACCAGGTTTTTGTAACCTTATCTGAGAATAGCATAATATAGGACCCGAGACCCTGATTCCAGCGATGTGTCACTTACTGGGCTGCTCAGTGTAGTTTTGATAAAATCCCTGTGTAATCAGCTGGAGATTATCATTAGCAGTCTGCTTGGCCTACTGCCAGATAGTCCGGCCTGTTCACACACTGCTAAATCTGCAGCAGAGAAAACACTAATGTTATCAAAATGACAACAAGCAGCTCAGTAAGTGACACATCGCTGGAATCAGGGTCTCTGCCTCTACATTATGCTGCTCTCAGATGGGATGGCAAAAAAATGATGACAGGTTCCCTTTAAGTCTCAAAACAGCGCAGGAGGTTGCAGATTCCCAAAATAGTCACCGTGTCCTCTGTTTCTATGGAAATTAAACCAAAAAAGGTAAAACTTAAAGAAAAAAATCAATGAAAAAGTAGCGATTTTATTGAAACCTAAAAATATGCAAAGAACGTCCCGGCATCACTGTGCCAACTCCAGTCCATATATTCAATAAGGCACAAGGGGGCAAACAGTGAGAGACCGCGACTGCTCCGGAGGCCAAACTAATACATTATGCTCAATTCAGCCCAATTATATATTATATATATATATATACATATATTTATTAGCTATATATTTTTATTGGCCTGTTTTTTTATACATTTTTACTACAAACTACATGGAAGGTGCATTTCTATCAGACGACACGTTTCACATTCTCTATATATCATTTCTGTACAAATAAAAATGTAAAGGGAACCTGTTGTTCTTTTTAGGTCCCTAAGACTGGGACATACCCAGGGGCGGACCGACCGCATGTGCTGCTGGATCTATTGCATCGGGGCCCCGAGCTGCTAGGGTCCCCTCAGGGTTCTAGCAGGTCCGGACTCTCCGGGCTCCGGAGGGTGCAGTGGCGGTGGCGGGGCCGGCGGTGCAGCTCTTCAAAGTGTCCGACAGACTCCTCACAGTGACTGGTGGTCTGAGACTAGGGGCCCCCCCTTCCTTGATGCAGCCGAGCCTCTCCCCCAGGACCCCCCTAGGACCCTCCCTTCCTTGATTCAGCCAAGCTTCTACCCCAGAGCCCCCCTTCCTTGATGCTTCCAAGCTTATTCCCCGAGCTGGGGAGAAGCTCGGCTGCATCAAAAAAGGTGGGGGCGTCCTAGGGAGCCCCTCCTTCCTTGATGCAGCTGAGCTTCTCCCTCAGGATCCCCCTAGGGCCCCCCCCTTCCTTGATGCATCCAAGCTTATCCCCAAGCTGGGGGAGAAGCTCAGCTGCATCAAGGAAGGGGGAGGCCCCTAGGACTCCTAGGGCCACCCCTTCCTTGATGCAGCCGAGCTTCTTACCCAGGCCCCCCAATAGGGGCCCCTCCTTCCTTGATGCTGCCGAGCTTCTCCCCCAGGACCCCCCCTTCCTAGATGCATCCAAGCTTATCCCCCAAGCTGGGGTAGAAGATCGGCTGCATCAAGGAAGGGGTGGGGTCCTGGGGGAGAAGCTTGCTCACCGCTCCCTGATGCCCCTTCCCCGCTCCCTGGTGCTTCGCTCGCCACCCGGTTCGCGGAGAGCGGGCATCAGGGAGCAGGGAGTGTAGCACCACACAGGAAAGCCGGCGGTGAACTCTTCTCACTGCCGGCTTTCCTGCCGGTTATTTCAAATTAACAGCTGAGGTATCGGCTGATGCTGATCAGCTGTTCATTTGAAGTAGCTGCGCAGTGCTGTCAGGGTTCATGTGAGTTCATGCTTGACTGCTTGAACTCACATGAACTTTCCCTCGGCCGCAGAGCTCAGCTGCATCTCTGGTAGAGGTTCTCTACTAGAGATGTAGCTGAGGTATAGAAGAAAACTGGACTGGACTACGTCGGACTGAAGATTATTTTTTCGATAAAGATGGAGTCTCTAAGTGTTGTTTTGTTTTCTTTTCAATAAAACTTTTTTTTCTGTGTTGTGTTTTTTTTAATACTTTAACAGAAATTCATGTGGTCATGTCTAATATTGGCGTGACCCCATGAATTTCGGGCTTAGGGCCAGTTGATAATACAAAGCTGGCCCTAACCCCTTTATTACCCAGTGAGCCACTGCACTAGGACCCTGGAAGAGCTGGGTACAGCGTCAGAAGATGGCGCTTCTATGAACGCGCCATTTTCTGGGGTGGCTGCGGAACTGCAATTTGCAGCGGGGGGGCCCAAAAAGCTCGGGCCTCCCTGCGCTGCGGTACCAGCCCCAGCTGCCTAATTGTACCTGGCTGGACACAGAAATAGTGCGAAGCGCCACGTATTTCTTTTTCTATTTCATGAAATAATTTTAAAAAATGGCTTCCCTATATTGTTGTGTCCAGCCAGTACAAATAGGCAGATGGGGTTTGGGGGCAGCCCGTTCCTGCCTGCTGTACCTGGCTGGCATACAAAAATATGGCGAAGCCCACGTCAAACTTTTTTTGAAAAATTCATTAAAAAAAAAAAAACTATATTAAAGACTGCATCTTTATTAACCCCTCAAGTGGAGGGGTTAATAAAGATGCAGTCCCTAAATGTGTTTTTTTTTTTAATTTATGAATTTTTCCTAAAAATTTTGAAGTGGGCTTCGCCGTATTTTTCTAGGTTCCCCTGCTGCAAATTGCAGTCCGCAGCCACCCCAGAAAATGGCGCGTTCATAGAAGCGCCATCTTCTGGCGCTGTTCCCACCTCATCCAGAGCCTTGGTGCATTGGCTCACTGGGTAATAAAGGGGTTAGGGCCAGCTTTGTATTATCAGCTGGCATAAGCCTGAAATTCATGGGGTCACGCCAATGTTAGACATGACCACCATAAATTTCTATTACAGTGTTAAAAAAAAAAAAAACAGAGAAAATGATCTTCCGTCCGACGTAGTCCAATCCAGTTTTCTTCTTTAGCTCAGCTACATCTCTAGTAGAGAACCTCTACCAGAGATTTAGCTGAGCTGTGCAGCCATGGGAAAGTTCATGTGAGTTCATGCAGTCAAGCATGAACTCACATGAACCCTGACAGCACTGCGCAGCTACTTCAAATAAACAGCTGATCAGCATCAGCTGATACCTCAGCTGTTCATTTCAAATAATCGGGGGGGCCCACTACAGTCTAGGTCCGCCCTTGGACATAACAGTATAACGTATCCTCAATAGTGATGAGCGAGTAGTAAGATCTTTGGGTTCTAATTGTTCTTACCGAACACTTTGAATGGTTTCAATAGTCGTCATGAATAGCAAACCGAATACAATGACACATGTACCCCAGTGATGGCACACGTTCCCTAGTGATGGCATACGGCCCCCAGTGATGGCACACGTACCCCAGTGATGGCACACAAACCCCAGTGGTGGCAGACGTCCCCAGTGATGGCTCATGGCCCCCAGTGATGGCACACGTCCCCTAGTGATGGCACACGTCCCCCAGTGCGGGCACACATCCACCAGTGGTGGCAGACGTCCCCAGTGATGGCTCATGGCCCCCAGTGATGGCACACGTGCCCCAGTGATGGCACACGTACCCCCAGTGATGGCACACGTACCCCAGTGATGGCACACGTCCCCAGTGATGGCACACGGCCCCCAGTCATGGATCATGGCACCCTGTACTGGCACCCATCCCCAGTGCTGGACACATCCCCCTGTGATAGCACACGGCCACCTGTGGATAGCAACGCCCCCTGTATGGTACATGGCCCAAATGTGATGGTACATGGCCCAAATGTGATGGTACATGGCCCACCTGTGATAGCACATGGCCCCCACATGCTGCTACCCATACTAAAATAAAAGACACTTTACTTCCCTCTCCAGCGCTGTCCTCCGTGTCTCCCTGATTGCCGCTGCGCGCACTTCCTGATTCTCGGTGAAGCCAGTCATGTGATTGGCACAGCAGAGTGACATTATCTCTGCGCGCCCGATCACATGATCACAGAGATAATCAGGAAGTGCGGCAATCAGGGAGACACGGAGGACAGCGCTGGAGAGGGTGAGTAAAGTGTTTTTGATTTTAGTATGGTCAGCAGCATGGGGGGATTCATATACAGCACAGGGGGGGGTATGTGCCATCATGAAGGGGGTGCATGCACATGAAATATGCGCCCCTCCCCCAGTCCATCACCTCGGCATGGTTTCAGCACTGAGGTGATGGACAGCGGGTGCAGTGCATATTATATGAGGCTAATGAGCGGGAGCATGTGACCTCCCGCTGCCTCCTTCAGCCCGCAGCCAGCCCGCCCCTGCCCACGGACACCGCTCCAGAGCCGCCCCTACCCTCCCCTGAAGTATATAATCCGTATATTCAGATCAGAAAACGCACCACCCACTTTCCCCTAAAATTTGGGGGAACAAAAGTGCATCTTATAGTCCAAAAAATACGGTAAACAATAATAATAATAATAATATAAATTACCTCTTGACTGTGATGTTTTTGTTGGATTCGTGGCGGAG